>JANAVB010033330.1:0-52923 GCA_029216955.1 Iris pallida | reverse complement strand
GCCGATGGTTAGACTCACAAACCCGTCGGCAAATTCCAGCCAAAGTGGGAAGGTCCATTTGTCATTGAGGCTGTCTTCTCCAACGGTGCTTACCACCTCGCGAAACAAAAATGGAGACTTGCTCATGTTGCCCATCCGGCTAGTTCCTGAAGAAGTATTATGTCTGAAACAACATCCTCCAAATTCTAGATTGTTGAGTTATGTACCCTCTGGTACCGCTGAACTTACATTCTGACTCTATATTCCCCAGATTGTCGAGTTATGTACCCACAGGAAACGCTGAACTTACACTCCAGTCACTCCAAATAAATCTATATCGCATCTTTTAGGTAGTAACTCATGTATGATCATACCTCTAAAAAATTTCCTAAAAGAGCTCCCTCCTCATGATCCACTACCCGTACTTTCAGTGCACAAAAAAGGGTAACAGATCCACAAATTTCCCAAAACAACCATGTCGATGTTACCTCTGAGTTGTTTCACTTCTGCCAAAAATAAATCACCCCCTTATATAGAACTTCCACATCCTCATTACCTCTGAGTCGTTCTATGTACCCCCCATGGAGCCCACTCCTGCCATTTCCTCATTACCTCTGAGTAGGAAGGCTCCATCGAAGAAACCCTCATGCTTACCATGTCCTCATTACCTCTGAGTAAGTATGTTGGTTCCCTTTCGACTTATTATTCGTACCCAAAACTGGAGTACGCCAAGGATAATAGGCCCACAAATGTCCACTATTGACCATAAATATCCTCCGCTGAGTCCACTCCTGCCACGTCCTTATTACCTCTGGGTAGGAAGACCCCACGGTAAAACCCCCATACTTGTCACGTCCTCATTACCTCTGAGTAAGTATGTTGGTTTTCTCTCGTCTTATCCGTATTCTGAACCGGAGTACGCCAAGGATAATAGGCCCACAAATGTCCTCTGCTGACCACAAATTCTG
Organism: Iris pallida; assembly: GCA_029216955.1. Taxonomy (NCBI): domain Eukaryota; kingdom Viridiplantae; phylum Streptophyta; class Magnoliopsida; order Asparagales; family Iridaceae; genus Iris; species Iris pallida. The sequence continues at coordinate 51,976 of JANAVB010033330.1, read as the reverse complement.
TACCAAATTTCTTGGTACATGCCCCTCATTTCTCATCATGCCCCGGGAGCCCAGCTGTTCCATGGCATTCTTTCTTCCGATACCAGGAACTTCCATGACCACCTTACCGTGGAATCATTCTAGGTATCCCCATCAAATTTGTTATCCATACCTAATACCCATGTATGCCAAGGGTAACAGGTCCACAAACAGTCGCTCATATAGCCATGCTTCTTATTCAAAGTATTTCAAATTTTCAAATTGAAAACTTTGAAGGGGGTCTTGTAGAAGCATGAAAAAGAACAAGAAAAGTCTATGCGGCTCAAAACAGAAGAAGTCCATGCGGCTCAAAACAGAAGGAGCCTCATGCGGCTCAAGAATCTATCGGAGCCTCATGCGGCTCAGAAACTCTCCAATAGCCTCATGCGGCTCAGGAGAATCACGTGGCCCTATGCAGCTTGCTTTTTATAGCTGGTCATAAAGTGACTGCTCCCATTAAATGCTCTGACATAAAGTGATAACTCTGACATTAAAGCTGAAATGATGAACTCTGACATGACAGCATGTTCCTCGGAAAATGAAGAAATCTCCTATACAGCTGGCACGATCCACCAACTCCAAAGCTCCCTATGCGGCTGCCACCCCCTATGTGGCTGATGCTCTCATGTGGCTCAGATCGTGGAGACCATCGTCATGCAGCTCAAATCCTAAGAAGCCACCCCATGCGGTCGCTGTTCTCATGTGGCTCGGATCATGGGGATCATCTCCATGCGGCTCAAATACTGAGAGGCCATGCCCATGCAGCCTTGACACATGGCTAGTCTTATGCGGCTCAATTAGAAACCACCCCCATGCGGCTCAGATTTTGAAGGCCATACCTATGCGGCTGCCACCTTCATGTGGTTCAAAACCTAAGAAGCTACCCTCATGCGACTGTGGCTCGCGGTTATGATACGTGGCAGAAGATCAGTTTCCTCGTAATGATGGTTAGACACGTGGCATTAAATCAATCAAGATTTATTAACAAATTCTAACAACCAGATTTAGTGCAATCATCAAAATTACCTGAATCAAAGCAGATTTATAGCAATCACACGGATTAAATACGTGGTAGGAGATCCGAGCTTCCAAAGATTTATGACAATCAACATTAATTGCCCGTACGGATTTTACACAATCAGCATTAATTTTCCAGATTTGTTGTAATCAAGATTAGTGGTCCAGATTAATTGCCAACAAAATAGGATCAAGGAAAATGGTAATTAAATCCCCAAGCCGCCGACTTTTTTAGGGCAATCATTGCAAACCCTAATGATAACACCCCACCCCTATAAATAATAAGGTGTCATTCCCTTGCAACGAGGATAGAGAGCACAGAGAGGATAAAAAAAGGAGATCCCAGGAAAAAGAAACAGACACAGAGAGAAAAAGGCCACGCGCAGGATCAAACTAAACAATTGTACTTAGATTGCTGTACCTAGGTTTTTATTCCTATACTTTCTTGTATGAGCGAGTTTGTATTGTGAAGCAAAAGCCCAGTCCTCCCAAAAAACTGTTCTGTTCTTTTATAATCAATGGCAAACATCTCTATCGTGTCGGACAGCCCCGACACGATGATACAAACCACCAGCGTCATCTCCTCCTTCTTTCTCTGCCACATTCGCAACCCCCTGCTCCTCGAATCCACACAGAACTACGCCACCACCGTGGCAGCCGACTCCTTTCCGACAGCACCCAGACACCACTCCACAGCCACCTGCAGCCGCACAACCACCGGCCGTGACCCCCCAAAAACCAACATCATCGCCACACCAGAAAACTCCCAACACCACCAAAACAAATCCAAAACCCTTACCTATTTTTCGGCGACCTTCACCGCCTCCGCCAACAGATCGACGCTGGTGAACCCCTCGTCTCCACCGTCCTTTCCGTGCTCTGTCACCGCCTCTCTGTCGTGCTTGGTCACAAGCAGCCGCGTCGTCCACCGCGGTACGTCCAGATTGTATTTGTATTGTATTTGTATTTATAATTGTATTTGTATTGTATTTGTATTTGTATTTGTATTGTATTTGTATTTGTATTGAATTATATTTGTATTTATAATTGTATTTAGAAGAATGTATTTGTATTGTATTTGTATTTATAATTGTATTTGTATTTGCATTTGTATTTGTATTTGCATTTGTATTTGTATTTCTAATTGTATTTGTAATTGTATTTTTATTTATATTAATATGTTCTTATTTGTAATTTTTTTTATAAATTATAGACATAAAAACAACGTTTCAAAACCATTGTAAGAATATTTTAACAACTTTTCTGAACATTGTAAACTTTAATTACAATACTTATAAATCATTATTGATATTATAGTTGCAACATACAAATATTATTTACAACTATTGACAAACATGATTGAATAAAATATAAAATATTTTCTAAAAGTTGTATAAATATTTTTACAATGTTTGTACGTTGTTGTACAATGTTTATTGAACGTGATAGAAAATATTTTTTTACAGTCTTAGAACGTTATTAAAATTATATTTACAACACATCTGATATGTTTTAAAAGTACTTTTTACAATACTTGAAAAACATTGTAGAAAGGTTTTTGTCAAATTTTATAAATTTCAGCAATGTTTATAAATTGTTGTGGGAAGAACTTCTACAACATTTTGACAACATTTAAAAAAATATTGTGAAAGATACCTCCCCTTTTACAACCCTGGATATAACAACCTTTTATTAAACGCTGTCAAAGACCTTTTACAATATTTTTTCAACGTGGTAAAAGGGGCTTTTTCTTGTAGTGGGGGTAGGACCCATGTTTTGTGTTTTGTGGCTAGTGTTGTGATGTGTGTTGGTGTGCCTCTGATTATGGCATTGTGCGTTCGTGTGAGCCATGTCTCTATCAAATTATTTTTTACTATTTGTAAGAAGGTTATTGTATTTGATAGAGGTTGCATATTCTCTTTGGTTAGCTGCAAGTGTCCTGTGGATAGCAAGTTCATATCCTTCTTTAGGGGATGGAAATTCAACGTCATTTTTCTTGATGACGTCTTAGGCTTCTTGGAGCTTTAGTCGAAGTGACTCAATCTCATCCATGTTAGAAGCAGTAGACTTCCCCTTTATATCAAGAATGATATTGGAAAGTCTTTCTATTTCTTGTTTGTGAGTGTCAATCTCTTTCAGAAATTTTTTACTTACTTCTTATTACCTTGTGTTCATCCTATAGTTCAAGAATGACATTTTCTATTTTAGTATAAGAGATAGCATTCATAGAGAAGTCAACGAGTACCTGGTTTGACTCTGTCGTCATAAGACAAACATTTGCATTATGTTTGCATTCATTATCATTGTCCGAGTCACTAGCATCACTTTTGCACCAGATGCTAGTGTTGGCGTACTTCCTAAAATGAGCTTACTTTGCTAGACTTCTCGTACTTGCTAGATTCTTTTCTTCCCATTGGAAAGTCTCTCTTGTTGTGTCCAGTTCTCTTACAGTTGTAGCAAGCAGGTTCTTCGTCTTGTCCCTTCTTGTACGGTTTGCTTTGTTGAACTTAAGGAACTTTCGAAAGTGTTTGGCGGTGAGAGCAATCTCTTCAACATCTGAATCATCATCATTGGAGTTATATTTTGAGGATAACTTGGTGGCCTTGAGAGCAAAGACTTTTCTTTTTTCCTTCGTCTTCTCCGTCTCTTTTTCTTGTATGGAGGATTCCTCTTGGTCCATCATGTCTAGCTCGTGCGTCATTAGCTTTCCCATAAGGGTCTCAAGGTTCATAGTTGTTAGATCGTTTCCCTCAATGATGATGGTAGCTTTAGGATTCTATCCTTTCGTCAATCCCCTGAGAATCTTTCAAATCTTTTCATGAGTGGGATATTCCTTACCAAAAGAAGAGAGGGTTAATGATATCAAAGAATCGAGTGAACATGAGAGTAATACTCATCTTGTTTCATTTTAAAAGATTCATATTCTTGTGTGAGTATACTAATCTTTGATTCCTTCACTTGTGACGTTACCTCATGAGTGACTTCCAAAAGTTTCAAAATTTTATTAGAAGTTTTGCAAGTAGAGATTCTATTGAATTTATTGCTATCGAGAGCGCAATAGAGCGCGTTCATAGCCTTTGCATCCCGACTAGCAATCTTCTTGTCATTTTCGAAAAGTTTCTCTTTAAGAGTTTCTGAAACTACTTCCTCAATAACTATGGAAGATTTAGGGATGCCATTTACAACGCAATCCCAAAGATCAAAGTCTAGGGATTTCAAGTAAATGTCCATCCTAATTTTCTAATAGTTATAGTTGGTTCCATCAAATAGAGAAGGTCTATTTGTAGAGTGTCCCTCATTGTGGAATGAGTTGGTACTAGGGTTAGTAGCCATGGATCATTCTAAGGATGTAAGTCCAAATCAAGAGACTAGGCTCTGATACTAATTATAGAACCCAAGAGGGGGGTGAATAGGGTAATAAAAAGATTATCAATAATAATAAACTATTTAATGGAAGATAAGGAAGAAAGAATCAAATACTTGATGTGTCATGGTATCCACCCAAGGGGCACTCCAGTCTCGGAACTCTCTTTGGCGTTAATCCACTATTTGAGTAAATAGTTACAACACGAGTTTGGATCCGAAGAACTCGTCAACTTCTAACACGAGTTTGGATCCGAAGAGCTCGTCAACTTCTTACACACGAGTTTTCCTCCGAAAGCTCGTCAACTTCTTTCATACGATTTTTCCTCCGAAGGCTCGTCAACTTCAACTTGAGAAAAAGAAAGGTTTCGATCTTCTAGAACACTTTGAAGATCTAAAATTACAACTCTTGAATACTCTAGCACTTTTGGTAGGATGAAAAATTAAAGATTTTATAGAGTAGTAATGGTGGAGCTCTTTGGTGGTTGAGAAATTTAAAGCTCAAGTGGATGTCTTATAAAGAGAAAACTCAAGCTCTTTAAATACAACAACCAAGAGAGCTAGTCATTTAATGCTCTATTCAGTCAGCGAACGATATACTGTCTGTACCAATCGATATTCCGTCGGTATGCCATTCTTCGAGAGTAACGATAATAAATCTAGCCATTGGAGCATTAAATGATGTGAATTTGACCATTCAGAAAACCAAATATTTATAAACGGTATACCGTCGGTATGGACCGGTGTTATGTTGATATGTCGAATTTGTAGACAGAAACTTTCTGTGAACAAAATTCGGTATACTGTCGATATGGAATGGTGTTTTGTCGATATGCCGAATTTGTAGACATAAACTTACTGTGAACAAAATTCGGTATGCCGACGGTATAGACCGGTGTACCATTGGTATGCAGATTTTGTAGACAGAAGCTTTCTGTGAATGAAAATTTGGTATACCGTCAGTATGAACCGGTGTTCCATCAGTATTCTATTTATGTAACAAAAAATAGATTTTTGGAAAATATTCATAAGCTTTTTGGTTTGTCATCTACCTTAAGTGTTTCGGAGTTGTACTAAACATTGTATAGATTCTAGGGACTTGAATCGTTTTGAGTATAAGCTTGAATATGTAGATAGATTCTCTTCGTTTGTTCTTTCACCAGCCTTTTAGTCTTCCGAGAGACTTATTGCAACGTCTTTGTTTTTACCAGTCTTTTGTAGTTGCCTTTGAAAGATTTTAGTGGTGTATCTGATTCTAAAAAGGATGGAGGAACTAAAACATAAAGATGCAGTTAATGTTTTCAAAATCAATGTGTCAACAGCGGCTAGGCTATCCGCAGGCATATTACTGTATCAACACCATACTGAGGATCCGCTGTAAGTCCTGGGCAGGAACACCGCCTGGAACAATGGGTACAGGAGGCGTTGTGGTCGAAGGAGGAGCCGGTAGGAGCCTCTGAGGTCGAAAGAGGAGCCGGTGCAGGAGGCACTGTGGTCAAAGCAGGAGCCGGTACAGGAGGGGTTGTGGTCGGAGCAGGAGCCGTCATTGCAGTGGTAGCGGGAATCAGACCACGAGTGTCTAGAATATGAGTCACCTGGGTCATCTGACCTCATCTGACCCTATAGGATCTCTAATATCTGTGTAATCTGCTCCAAACTATAGGTGTCGGTAGGAACGCCGGGCTGTGTAGAAACAGGTAGAGGTGCAGGAGGAGCTTTGGAGTAAACGGATAGCTGCGATGCCAATGATCCAGTATCGTACACGCTGCCACCTTTCCCTCTTCCTCCAACAGCTTGTATCGACAAGTCGTTCCTCGCAGCCGACGTCGGTGGCTGACTAGTCCCAGCTCTCCCCTCAGCACCCCAACAGTACTCCCTCTCTCACCGACCTGACTCTCTAATGTCTCATACGTCCCCTCTATATATTTATATAGGTAAATAGATTTAGAGCTAATATATGTTTTTTTGGTTATTATTAAGTATTATTTTTAGATATTATAGGATTTGTCTTTAATTTTTATTGCTAATTAGGGTTATGGTTAGGATATTTAGAGTTAAGTCTAGCAATTTAAGTAAAGATAATTATAGTTAAGTATAAAGAAGAATGTAATTATAGTTAAGTATAAAGATATTATTTAGGCATACCCCAAGCATATCTAGCCATATAAATCGTCTATCAAGTGGGATGTCCCTGAAGTTCAGATAGGGACTATGGAACTGACGACGCATCAAGTCGCCCAAATCTCTACCAGTCTGGAGCAGAAAGAACATGTAATAAGTAAACAATATACTATTAGAAAATATAAAAAGTATGAATAAATGTATACTAACAATTATATACTTACGTTGCTCCATCGGCCCACAGCTCGGGACAAGTGATGCTGGCTGGCCTCTCTGGTAGAGTATGGGGTCTGTAAGTCATGGTCGACATCTGTACACTCCATGGTCCACCACCAGGTCAGGATATGGATTTGCCCCAGTAGGAACGACATGTGTAGTCTTCGGTGTAATAGTCGGATCAGTCAAACCAGAGGGAGCACCAGCACTAGTAGGAGTATATGTTGAGGGAATATCGGAGCTAGCTCCGCCTACCGATAAATGAGTGAACGGTAGAGGTAAGCCATTCTCCTCATCAATGAAGTCATCCTCGCTAAATCCTTTGCAATCTGCAACTGGAGTAGTAGGATGAGGAAGAGTGGGATGAAGATCCTCGACGCCGTCCATGGCCTCGTCCCGCCATATGCAAATCTGAAAAAAATAAAAAAAGTATGATATACAAATAATCAATGCAAATCTAATAAAATAAAAAATGGTGTGATGATACCCAGAAAGTAATGAAGTGATGAAATAAAAAAATACTACCGACATGCCATTGTACTAATGATAATAGTTTGATGAAATAAATAATACGTACTAATCTTCTTCATCTTTCGATTCATATTCTGATACATCTTCATCTTTCAAATTATCTTCATCCTCTACTTCTTCATTTTCACTATCACTTTCACCTTCCAACTCTTCTTCCTCATCCGATACGTCCATTTTTGAGTTTACCTCTACATAAGGTAAGTCGTCTATGTCAAGCTCTTCGTCAACTATATCATCCTCTACAGTAAGGTCAACCTCCATATCGTCAATACTGGCTAAACTCATATATGTTGGTTGAGACATGGCTACCTCATCCTCCTGGTATCCTAGATCTCCAATATTATATGTGTTTTTGCTTTAGTTTTGCATATAGCCTACCAATCTTGAGTAGTGTGTCATCGACTAGGATAACTCGTATAGTACAATTGGACCGTTTGAATAGCCAACACAAATGGTTCAAAACCTTCATATCTTTTCCATATTTTATATCAACAAATCTAAACTGCTTGCCAATCCTTATAAGGAGATGGGTCTAAAATCAGAAGACTTGATAGAATAAGATTTTTTTGGCACAAGAACAATGAATGTATGGTTAAGGGAGGGGGCACGGTACCTGAAGTAATGACGTCCTGGACAAACTGGGTAACTTCCTTCCCTATGATATCCTATTGCTTTTGGTAGAACGGAGATGGGTACCCATCTGGATCTAGGGAATTATAGGGGCTCATATCGAAGATTACTTGTCTGATTTCTTCAGAAGTTGGAATTCTGCTAATATCTTCATTTCCAAACCGATCAATCTTGTGGAATTCGTGAATGACAGTGAGAGAAACGTCCCTGGCATAAGTAGAATAGAAAATCTGTTTAAAATACATCTGATACACAGACCCAGCAAGGGTCGAATAAAGTACAAAAAATAAAATACATCTTTTCTATTGTAGAAGAGGATCATGAACACGTTTGACATCCACAAGAATTTGGGACAAGTACTACGGTGGCATCTACGGTGACAGTAGTATATACCCTCTTGTCTACGTACAATCGTGATCGTTGTTGAAGCATGAAAATCTCAGCTGATAACATTCCTCCACCACAGCGCAGATGATACAAAGGCGCAGACCGAGTATTAAAAAGACAACAGAAGATACGGAAAGACGTTATGTTATTATTATGCCTACAAAGATCTAGTACATATTCATCAAGGCTATACGTAAAGGACTAATCCTACTTCTTCTACAAAGGATCGATCACAGGTTCAGCAGACCCTAGAGGAGTCTATAATAGACTTGGTCTTCATCAATGTGCTGGCGTCTTTCTTCTTGGTATGCATACAAGAAGACTGATCTTCATCAAGGCGCATTCTGACTTTCTTATACGTACAACTGTCACGCCCTGCTCCCGTAGGAGTGATCGTCCTCGCTAAGGCGTGATGCCGTACTAGCCTAGATTGCGCTCGTGTAAGTCAGTTTCATAACGACCGATTACACCGGGGCGATGAAGTCGTCGCACAGAAGTCCCAAACAGAAACATTGAACATGCAACAAAAATTTAAAGACAAGACACAAGTTATTCAAAAGAACTCTTTATTGATATTGAACATTCAGATTATAATAGGTGCAAGGCTATGATTACAAGTCTCTCATACACGCTTTTCTCTCAATATACAAGTCACTCTGCTCTCTCTCATCTCTCGATACAATACTTGAATCCAGCGGAAGCTTCGGAAGGCTATGTCCATACATTATGTCCCGTATAAGTCTTGAGTTCACGCGGCCGCATGCTTCGACTCGCCAAGGGACTCCGTGCCTCGACGCATCCAAGCGAGCTCTGCGCCACGAGCTTCTACCTGTGCCTGTACATAAAAATCTGTATGGGTGTCAGTACTCAACTGTACTAGTGGAGTAAGCTCCTCGCCCACCCATACAAAACCGACACGTTCATTTTACTTTGTGCAATACAAGTCCCTTTTGATTGTCTTTCTAGTCTTGCCTTAGGATCAGTTTTATGGCTACGATGTCTGACCAACCCGACGTGCAACGACATGGTCGTGCTATAATGCCAATGTGTATTTCGATCGAGGCAGTGCATCATCGCTTAGGTACTTTACCGAACTTCAACCCGGGACGGCAGGGTCGTGCCATACTCTATTCACGACTTTAACGTATTTAAGATAGTACTAAGCCGAGGGGCAACTTATGCGAACTCGGCCGTGCCAGGTCTTTCACTTAAACTCAAGTTCACTAGACCAATTCTCGTGCCAACGATTCAAATGCCAAAGACGACAACGGGATGACTCGTGCAGGTCGTGCCTCTAGACCTTGCTTAGACTTGTTTGTGCTTTAAGATTGAGGCTGCGCCTCACACTTATCAAGACTTATCATGCTACTGCCTTGCGGCCTTCCTGTTCGACTCATTTGCTAATTTAGACAAGACTTATGAAATATATGTCGACTTCATGAACATCCCGACGCCACCTATCGTGCCAAGTACGGTGCCTATGCTGCAGCCCAATCTTAGGCCCATGTATTGTGTTACCGATTAGACCTGTATTCAAGTTCTAGACCCAATCCAAAGGCAGACATGCGGTGTGCCGCTACTCTGTCGACCCATCTATATGAGTGGTCACTAGCAATGTCAAGCTATCTTGGATCTTTGGCTCACGGTGACCCCTTCGTATGGAGGTACGAGCCCATCAAATGGTCCCGTGGCGTATACCGTAATGGTTCACTTCTAATAAGTCACACCATCATTGAAGGTCGTACGGTATCTGTCTTTCCCTCCTAGGCTGACTCGATCATGGTACCCCAGTGATCGGTCGAGGGATTCCCCTTGCGCGTAAGTTGTCCAATGACCATGCAAGACTCAACTCGATCTATCCAGTCCTTCATTATTCATGACCATGTTTTCCCTCTTTCTATCGAGACTCCCAAGCCGCGGGACCGATCTCGTGTGTTTCCTTTCAAGACATAGCGAGACTCCCAAATAGCGGGACCGATCTGGTGTGCGGGACTTATCAAGACTAAGCGAGACTTCCAATTAGCGGGACCGATCTCGTGTGCGAGACTTATCAAGACTTAGCGAGAATCCCAAGTAGCGGGACCGATCTCGCGTGTTTCCTTATCGAGGCATAGCGAGACTCCCAAGTAGCGGGACCAATCTTGGCGACAACCAGTCGCGTGGACTTCCTTTGATCGTGGCATACTCTTTACTAAATCCACCGTAGCTCGTGTCTTAGACAAACCTGGTTCAATAGGCGACGCTATTGCTCAAGTCATATACTTTATACGACGAGCCTTGTTCTCAAGGGACTACGTGACTTGACAACCGCAGATAGAGCGGGACAGTGCTAGAAATGGCTTCGATAGCCCAACATAACTCTTGTCTAACTTATTTGGGCAGCGACCCGGCGAGCAAAGGCTACGTCGAGCTCCGCGTCGAGGGAATATGCTATGCACGGGGCCAACTTGAACAAAAAACTGTTGGGTGCCTAGACTTAAGCCAACAAGCCGTGCAAGACGACTTAACTCACGGAACGTGCGAAGGCTATACCGAGCCTTGACGACAGGACCGTGCATGCTTTGTCAAGTATTCAAGCGGGCGACGCCTATGACTTAGGCTTATTCGAGTGTCAGGGTAACTTAGCAACTTAGGCCAATTTCCTTCTTCCAAGCCACGGGAACGAAGGATCGAGTGTCATTTGAAAACACGCTGAGCCGACTTCTAAGCAGATCGTGGGACCATTTTCCACGTTCTAAGACCTTCCGTCCCGTCGAGATTATTCCCTTAGCTATGTGCGTTCGTAGCTTTTATATTAGCCTACTTGTGTAAGCTGAAAACATACGAGTTATTAAGTGAAGGCTAAGATGAGGCAAGTTCACCAAAACTACCCCATCTGAGCGAGGTGTCGCCTCAACCGAGCGAGCCTTCGAGCAGCCATTGCAAGGCTAAGTTCCAACGCCATCGGCGTTTCGATTCCTCCGATTGACTTGCGGGACGGGGCACTACAATATACACCACTCAGAAAAAGTCTCGTCCTCGAGACTTTCCTGAAGGCAAGCCATCCTACCATTTCTATGGCCAAGACTTGATCGTGCCTAGACGCGGGACTACCGTACACACTTCGCCTACGTGTTTCTTCGATTCTGAGCCACGCTCGCACTATTATCAATCTTTCCTTTATCACGATTTCAATTTCCAAGACACTTTCTCGTTCCTCAAGTCTCATTTGAATTCAACATATCACTTGGTTGGATCGTGCACGCATTCCAGGCGTCCCCAAAATACATGCATTTCAACCAAGCCGCATGATAGAGAATTTATCATTCTCACTCGAGTCGTATCGTGCACATACTCAGGCGTCCCTGAAATATATGCATGTCAGTCGAGTCTTGTGAGCAGGATTTCTTATTCTTGAATCATTCCATCAATCCATGCCAATCCTCGAAATCAATCTTTCGATTGCTAACAATTGAAACAGGTACGTCTCGCCTAACCGCTAGGCCATTTCTCAAGGCTCAGTCAATGTCAGGATTGGAATCATAGTTCCCCAACAATAATGCCAATACTGACCCCAATCCTAGGGTCAAACCAAAGTCGATAATTCGAGGTTTTCTACCCGAGCTCGCGTCACTCAGATTTCTAAACATCGATCACGATCACCTATTCGCATCGAGACATTTGTTACACAGATTCGAATCTATTCAATCACCATTTCTAACCAATTCATGTATTCGATCACGAGGTTGTCTAGATTTGACAATAGGTTGCGCCCTAATCTCACGCGAGTTCGATTATCCAAGGTGGTTCATGAATCACCATGCAACGCTCCTACAGAATAATCATTCTCATCGGGGCGTAACTCTTGCTTGCGTCTAGACTAATTCATTCTCGATATGCGGATTGGACCTACGCAATCCTCAAATTCGACCGTCATACACGCTAAGTCATTCTCGAGTCAACCTTCGCGTCAAACCACAAGTCGAAGCACACATATTGCCATGCCATGCTAGTTCAATCACCCCCGCTGAATGAATCACGATACCAGTGCTCACGCGGAGTGATTGCCCTAATCGGCATGACGCATGTACGAGGCTTGGAGTTACGCTCGCATAAGACAAGAACGTCAACGTTGTGGTTATCGACGAAGCAAATCCAAATATTTTATTTTCATCTAAGTCAATATCTCGGATCGATAGTCCGTTTGTCATTCGTTCGATTAGAAAATCCTCGAGTCAAGTTTATCTTTTCCTCGACGTGTTCCAACATTCTGAGGATAGCATCCAGTGGAACAATGAAATTTTGTACGATCGTTATTCTTCGAATCAGAGAACCCCTGAGTTATTGCACAGCGATCTTTGATACGCCTCAATACCATCGATGATGTACGTAACCTGATGATCTTCCTTTTGCAACGAACTCCGAGTCGTGCGTTGATGCTTTTGTCCGAGTTGGATATCCCATAATCTTCTCGATATTCAAGATCAAGTTCAACGGCTATTCCTCAAGCTAGTTTCAAGATCAATGTCCAAAACTCAAGTCACATTTCGTTAGACGCAATCCGAAATCGTAAGCACGATCCTCTAGGTTTCCTCGATCAAGACATTCACTTCTATTCATCGTTCCGAATCGTTTTCTAACTTGCGTTGCCCGTTCACAAGTTGTCCAAGCGACATCTCGTTCTAGACCTTCGAAGTCACAACCAACTAAGCATGACGCGTTCTAGGGCTCTGTGCGATCACATCGTCTCGCCGACATACTCGTTGTTACTCGTAATCCTTAATTTTGCTCGAATGATTTCCAAGAAAATCTATACATCACTCAGGATTCGAGCCATCCGATCTAGTCCTCAATCACATTTGCATTAATCGCTAAAACATCTTTCGGATTTGTTCGACGAATCCCTAGCGTAATCGCTCACGTCGTCTCGACGTACTTAGTCGTTCGCATTATTCCTCAAAATCCAAAACAATCTTCCGTGCACGCCTAGCGTTAGTCCAATAGTGTTTCTATCAATAGACACTCTCAGTGTATCTCCGTTCCGACCGAGCGGTACTTAAGATCTCTCGCAACTCGTTTGTACCAAAAGGTCGAGGTGCGCGACACACGGCACAACTTAGCCAAAAGGCCGTGTGCATGGCTATCCCGTGCGGACTATATTCGAGTTGCTTGCTCATTCGCTAATGTCGACGCAGGACTAGTTAGGCACGCACGCGACTTGCTAACTTTAGCACATGTGTTCTATCAAGACAAGTTTGTTACCGTTCGGCACAAAGGCCGTCGCCTATCGATGCGTTCGATTGAACACTTGTACGAGCTTTTGAAAATATTTAGACTTATTGTATGGACATACCGAGGGACATTCGAGATAGAGCGCATACTTATTTTCCAACGACGAGCTTTCAAAACTGAGAAGTTCGACGTGAAGTCCAAGGACGTAAAGCCGTGCTCTGATACCATTATGTCACGCCCTGCCCCCGTAGGAGCGATTGTCCTCGCTAAGGCGTGATGCCGCAAGAGCCTAGATTACGCTCGTGCAATGCAGTTTCATAACGGCCGATTACACCGACGGCGATGAGGTCATCGCACAGAAGTCCCAAGCAGAAACATTGAACATGCAGCAAAAATTTAAAGACAAGACACAAGTTATTCAAAAGAACTCTTTATTGATATTGAACATTCAGATTATAATAGGTGCAAGGCCATGATTACAAGTCTCTCATACTCGCTTTTCTCTCAATATACAAGTCACTCTGCTCTCTCTCTCATCTCTCGATACAATACTTAAATCCAGCGGAAGCTTCGGAAGGCGATGTCCTATATTATGTCCCGTATAAGTCTTGAGTTCACGTGGCCGCATGCTTTGACTCGCCAAGGGACTCAGTGCCTCGACGCATCCAAGCGAGCTCCGTACCACGAGCTTCTACCTGTGCCTGCACATGAAAAGCTGTGTGGTGTCAGTACTCAACTGTACTGGTGGAGTGAGCTCCTCACCCATCTATACAAAATCGACATGTTCATTTTACTTTATGCAATACAAGTCCCTTTTGATTGTCTTTCTAGTCTTGCCTTAGGATCAGTTTTAAGACTACAACGTCTGACCAACCCGACGTGCAACGACATGGTCGTGCTATAATGCCAACGTGTATTTCGATCGAGGCAGTGCCTCATCGCTTAGGTACTTGACCGAACTTCAACTCGGAACGGCAGGGTCGTGCCATACTCTATTCGCAACTTCAACGTATTTAAGACAGTACTTCGTCGAGGGGCAACTTATGCGAACTCGGTCGTACCAAGACTTTCACTTAAACTCAAGTTTACTAGACCAATTCTCGTGCCAACGATTCAAATGCCAAAGACGACAACGGGACGACTCGTGCAGGTCGTGCCTCTAGGTACCTTTCTTAGACTTGTTCGTGCTTCAAGATTGAGACTACGCCTCGCAACTTATCAAGACTTATCATGCTACCGCCTTGCGGCCTTCCTGTTTGACTCATTTGCTAATTTAGACAAGACTTGTGAAACATAATGTCGACTTCATGAACATCTCGACGCCACCTATCATGCCAAGCACGGTGCCTATACTGTAGCCCAATCATAGGCCCAGGCATTGTGTTACCGACTAGACCTGCATTCAAGTTCTAGACCCAATCCGAAGGCATACACGCGGTGCCGCTACTCTGCCGACCCATCTATATGAGTGGTCACTAGCAATGTCAAGCTATCTTGGATCTTTGGCTCACGTGACCCCTTCGCATGGAGGTGCGAGCCCCATCGAATGGTCCCGTGGCGTATACCATAATGGTTCCTTCTACGAGTCGCATCGTCGTTGAAGGCCGTACGGCATCTGTCTTTCCCTCCCAGGCCGACTCGATCACGGTGCCCCAGTGATCGGTCGAGGGATTCCCCTTGCGCGCAAGTTGTCCAATGACCATACAAGACTCAACTTGATCTATCCAGTCCTTCCTTATTCATGACCATGTTTTCCCCTTTCTATCGGACTCCCAGCCGCAGGACCGATCTCGTGTGTTTCCTTTCAAGACATAGCGAGACTCCTAAGTAGCAGGACCGATCTCGTGTGTGGGACTTATCAAGACTAAGCGAGACTCCCAAGTAGCGGGACCGATCTCGTGTGCGAGACTTATCAAGACTTAGCGAGACTCCCAAGTAGCGGGACCGATCTCGCATGTTTCCTTATCGAGGCATAGCGAGACTCCCAAGTAGCAGGACCAATCTCAACGACAACCAGTCGTGTGGACTTCTTTTGATCGTGGCATACTCTTTATAAATCCACCGTAGCTCGTGCCTTAGACAGACCTGGTTCTATAGGCGACGCTATTGCTCAAGTCATATACTTTATACGACGAGCCTTGTTCTCAAGGGACTACGTGACTTGACAACCGCAGATAGAGCGAGACAGTGCTAGAAATGGCTTTGATAGCCCAACATAACTCTTGTCTAACTTATTTGGGCAGCGACCCGACGAGCAAAGGCTACGCCGAGCTCCGCGTCAAGGGAACATGCTATGCACGGGACCGACTTGAACAACCAACTCGTGGGTTCCTAGACTTAAGCCAATAAGCCGTCCAAGACGACTTAACTCACGGAACGTGCGAAGGCTATGCCGAGCCTTGACGACAGGACCGTACATGCTTTGTCAAGTATTCAAGCGGGCGATGCCTATGACTTAGGCTTATTCGAGTGTCGGGGCAACTTAGCAACATAGGCCAATTTCCTTCTCCCAAGCCACAGGAACGAAGGATCGAGTGTCATTTGAAAACACGCTGAGCCGACTTCTAAGCAGACCGTGGGAATATTTTCCATGTTCTAAGACCTTTCAAACCATCGGGATTATTTCGTTAGCTATGTGCGTTCGTAGCTTTTATATTAGCCTACTTGTGCAAGTTGAAAACATGCGAGTTATTAAGTGAAGGCTAAGATGAGGCAAGTTCACCGAAACTACACCACCTGAGCGAGGAGTTGCCTCGACCGAGCGAGCCTTCGAGCAACCGTTGCAAGGCTAAGTTCCAATGCCGTCGGCGTTTCGATTCCTCCGATTGACTTGCGGGACGGGGCACTACAACAACCCTCTAAACGCGCGTCAATTGCTCGGCCAAAGCAAGCAGCTTCCTGAAGTAGCTATTGGCCTGAGCTCCATGAAGGCGCAGTAGGTCACAAAGCCCAGAACAAGCATAGCAGAGTACAACCTGTAGCGCTTCAGGCTGAGAACCGGACCAAACTCGGTCGTCAGGACCTGCAAGACCTCCATGACGTCGCCCAGAGTCAAACTCATTAAGGAGGATACTTCGATACTTCTCAAGAGTGATGACGGCTCCTTCTACAGAGAGTTCTTCTACAAGAACATAGCCCCTTCGAATGAGAGAAGCCGCAACCAACAGCCTACTTATGCAAGGCCAGCGGCCGTGTGAAGCTAAGTCTGGATCAAACATGGTGATGAAGGATGCTAAGAAGAGGATATGACTCTTCAGAGGAACACATCCCCGTTTATAGGACCAGGAGGGGTCCATACTATAGGCTACCTGGCTGACGGTCAAAATTCTCTCATTAATGGGATGAGCATAGGACTCGGTACAATGAGTCTCAATTAATAGGCCCATTCAAGTGAGTCTACTATTCAAATGCTCCTTGGAATCACCTAATTAACGGTGGCAATTAAGAAGGTGTCTACATTCAAGGGTAGTCATTTACTTCTCCTGAAAAAAGACTTAAGCCAAGCTGTCTCCAACCAGAGGCGCAGGCACCCCACTGTGTTCCTTTGCTTCCAAGGCGCAGACAGTACATCCCCCTCTCAGATGCACAGACAGCTGCTTTGATACAAGTACCTAGCCCATTCAACGGCCCCTTTTTCTCAGCAAAGACTTGGGAGACACCGTTTGCCTCCAGCACAAGCCCGACTGATACTCTAAAGCACAGTAAAATGGTTTATCTGAAGGCGCAGCCTACTCATCACCCTAAAGCACAGTGACTTTACCCGAAACACAGTCTACATGTTACCCCTAAAAGCACAGAGCCTCTGTTGTCTCCGAAACATAGTCCACTTGTTGCCCTAAAGCATTGAGGCTCCGTCATCTCCAGAAGCACAGTACTCGTCGCCCCAGAAGCGCAGCTAGCCTTGCCTGAAACACAGATGGCATGGTCCTACCGAATCGGTTTGCTGAAACCGCCTATCTCAAAGATAGGATTGGGATTGATCAAGTTGATAAATACGAGTATCTTATCAGATTGATTTAAATCTCGGACAAAGATTACACAGAATCCAAATCTGAGATAAAGTTCCAAAATTTGCTCGGCTACATCCTAACAAGCAAATCGACACACGCCATGTGTCACCTCCTTCGATTATTTTGATAACTACCAGAGATCTTGTTTGAGGGGAATCTCAACAACCGCCACGTGTCAGCACCACAGAAGCCCGTACCGTGCAAGTACGACAGATTCTTTCATATCTCGAAATCCTAATGCACATCGCATATGTGCCCCTCTCTCCTATAAATAGAAGAAGTTTTCCCCCAACATGATCGACAAGGAGAAGAAGATCCATAAAATTATCAAAATCTTCAACTTTGGCATCCTCATGATCGACAACCCTAGAGTTCCATCGAAAGCACTAGAAAGTCAGAGCAAGCCTATATCATCATCGGATCGTCAACAGAGTAAAGGAGCCGCTGCAGTACTCGATCTCCACCATCACACTTTCCAAAAAACTTTTGTACTTAGATTTCTTTGCTAAGAATCGATTGTACTCTTTTTTTACGTTCAATATACAAAAAGTTCGTTCAACCGTTTGTCATGTCGAACAAGATGGCAACTTTGCTAGGGACGACCTTCTCCTCCAACAAGAAGGTGGTAACGTAATCCGATGATGACTTGCTGGGATCCTCTCAGAAGATGTTGGTCATATGCTTCGACCAACAAGTTTTTGAAGATCTCATTTCTGAAGAGAAGTCGAGCCCTTCGAAGCAGTTCGTAAAACCAAAAAAGACTCGACTGACCTGGGTGCCTAAGGCGGCTGCGATGAGCAGCACGACGGAGGGGACTGCGTCTCAGACCCCCCTCGATGAAGCCCCGAAGAACCCTTCGACCGCTGATGCCAGGCCATCTCTCAGATCCTATACTCGGGAAATACAGAAAAGATCACGGCTATCCTATGGCAAGCGTGACAAAGGCGCAACACCGAAAGGAGCAGATGATGGCTCACTGCTCGTGGAAGATGCTGCACCGGTGGGAACTTCTGTCTTCGATAAAATAACCGGTCCATCAGGTATGGCCATATTGGATTTCGAATACTACACATCATCCAATCGCGGTAGGAGGAGATCCAAGGCAGCACTCACCCCATGCGATCAAAGTGCTACGTCGATGGTGGACCGGAGGCCCGTATTGACAGTAACACGCACAGCCGATGGAAAGCTATACAAGACCATCCCAGACTCTCCAAAGTCTCGTCCGACGGAACCCCGTCATCCCTTGAGCACCCACTCGCACTACTCAAGGCCAGGGTTACGTCATCCGTGACTCTCTGGTCGAGGCATACTCGGATCTCACCCACAGGAACTCGAAGGAAGAATTCCTTCTCCATATCTCTTCGGCTACGTACAGCGCTCCTGTGTACACGAAGGAAGTAGAGGCATGAAGACTTCGTCTGCTCCCAGCGAGCGTAGGACGAGAGAAGAATCTGAGACGCAGTTGGTGTATAAATCAAGACCCAACTATACTCAGATTACCATCAACTGCTGTTGTCAAGCAGATCCATCACCGCCAAAAAGGAGGTCCGTCTTTCAAAGGATGCGACCAAAACTTATGAAGAAGAAGCAGTGCTCCGTATTGCTTCATACAATATTGCTCAGGGCTCTCCGTCCCAGAAGAAGCTATCCAAGAAACCCCTTTCCTCGGTTAGCAAGTCCAAAAACTGTCCTAGGGGTAGCAAGAAGCCTGTGCCCAAAGAAGGCGTGTTCCAACACACACGCTCCAAGGACTGATCATCATCGTAAGAAGACGGTTCATTGACCACTGTACCTGTTGGAGGTAGCCTGCCTGCTACGGTGCATAACAACCCTTCGTTTCAGCATGAGGAAGAGATGTATGACACCGACGCTTCTATGGGCACAAGCAGCAGAAGACTTGGGTAGGAACAATGTCGAGTCAGAGGACGATCGCAACTTGCCGGTCTTCCCACAAGACGATGAGCACCAGCACTCCGAATCGGAAAGCGAAAGATCTACCACCCCTTCTACTTACACGCACATAGCATCTGTGCACATGATGGCTGATGATAACGAAGAATCAAGCAGAAGTGCTGATCAGCGAAAACATATTAAGGCTCTCGAAAGAAGTCTTAACGCGTTGAACATATCCATGCAGACTTTAGCCTCTGTCATTCTGGAGATCAAGGAAAGATCGGTTCCCATTGTCTCCACACCTGAGGCTTCGACGGTTCGTGATGGGTCTAGTACCATGCCCGTCATAAACCAAGTCATGCAGTCGTCGGCCACTCCATCGACCATCAATCCAACAGTATCCAATGAAATACAACAAGCACTCGAGGAGTTATACGCTTGTCATGATGCCAAAAAAGTGAGCCACACTCCGAAAGATGGACCTGGCAGTCTTATCCTGCTGAGTGAGACAATGTGGTTTATCCTCCCAAATATAAACCACAGACTATCACCTCTTATGATACAAAGAAGTCGCCCAGACGATACTTGAGGTACTTTACCTCAGTAATAGGACACCTGCCAAAGGACGATACCCTTCTCACCAGCATCTTCGTTAGAGCTCTACAGGGGGTGGCCTATGAATGGTTCTACAATTTGCTCGACAACTGTATTAAATTATTGGAAGACCTGAAGAACATGTTCCTGGAACGGTTTTACGAAGGAGGGCTGGATATTACGATGTCTACTCTCATGGACATCGTTCAGAAAGAAAAAGTGCCCGTACGAGCGTACATTGAACGCTTCTGCCAGGCTGCCCTAAGGTACCTCCAGGCATGCCTGAGCCCATGCTCATGGATTTATGCCGCAAGAATATGCTTTCTTCCAAATAGTGGCACGGTACTCCCTGCACCGAGTGGACGCCCTTCATTACTGAAGCAGACGTATCTCAGAAGAAGGCGCAGGATGCACAACTCCTGGGTCTAAACTTTTCCTCTATTGAAGATAAAGGGAAGCGAGTAAGAGACGGTAAAGGAAAGCAAGCTATGGTCTTCAATATTACAAAGGGTCCAGCGCTCGTGAGGTCCAAGCTGGCCGAAGCGCAGAAGCCAAAGGAAACCTACTCCTTCAATGACGAAGACAGGCTCAAATTATTCGAGATGCTGACCAAGGGCAACAGGCTGCAGCTTCCACCTCCCAAGCATCCTTACGAAGTGGGAAACATGAATAATCCTAAGTACTGCCATTACCACCAGTACATCCACCACTCAACACGCGACTGCTACGTGTTGAAAAGACAGATTCAACGACTTATCGACGCCAAAGTTATCTTCCTCGATTACGAAGAAAAGACTGTGACGGCCAACATGGTCACGATACAGTTCAGAAGCTTCCCGATAGTCGAGACGGAAGTCGTCAACCTTACGCCCGCCAGGAACAATGCTCAGGGCCTCATCCCCTTCACAATACCGCAAGGTGAAGTGATATGGGTTCATCCAGATCTCACTCCTGACATGTCTGTGCCAGCAGCATGCCCGGCTAAAGGAAGAAAGGTCAGGACATGTCGCATGGTCTCTCCTCAGCAGAAACCCAGGGTGACCACTCGTTCGGCTCTCCAGTGAGAGGAAAACCAGGCTCCTGAAGAAGAGACGCCCCCGCCGGCGACCCATTTTACTTCCGATACAGCACAAGCTGGACCTTTTCAACCTCCTACCGCAGATCAACAGAAACAGAAGTAGGTCCGCTTCGATAAGCCTCTACGAAAGGACTCGGCAGTAGGCCCGATCAAGCCCTACAACTTCGATATACTGGCGCAGCTGGCCAATACGTCGGCTCGATTATCACTCTTCGACCTTCTCTGGCACTCCAAAGCAACTCGGGATGCCTCAACGAGGCGCTACAGAATGCAGAGGCTTACCTCGTACAGGTAAAACAGCCCAAGGAAGACCATACGACATGTCCATATTGCCATAATATGGTCGAGGCGATTCCTAACATCACCTTCATGCAGCACGATATGCTGCTAAAGAATAACTGGCACAACCGACCCCGTACTACACAGGATACGTGGGTGCCATGAAGGTCGATTGCATTCACATCGACCTGGGCTCATCGCTCAGCATCATCCCTCAAAGTCTGCTCCAAACTTTAGGGATCCCGATGTAACATCTCACGGCATCGAACACCACCATCAGCGGCTTCAATGCAGGAAAGAGCGAGCCTCTACGAAAGATCTGATTGAAGTGCCAAATAGGTGATCTTCATACTGAGGTTACCTGTTACGTCATCGATGCGAACATAAACTACAACATGTTGCTTGGACATCTATGGATCCATGAGTATATGATCGTCCCCTCCACCCTTTACCAGTGCATAAAGTACGTGGCCAGTGACGCGACCGTCAAGACGGAGTTTGCTGACATTGACCCATTTCGAGGTCTCGAAGCATACTGTACGGATGCCGATCTGTACAAACTACTCCCCTAGGATGACGAGTCCAACGATACTGACGATGAAACAAAAGCTGCAGCCATCACGGAAGGACCCATAAGGGTTCGACTGAAAGGAAAGCCACCTAAGACACCAGTCCCCCTGTTCTGGTAGCTCCAGTAATAGAAAGACCTTTTCTACCCTACGTTCGAGCCATGGATCACTCTCTCGGGGCATTGCTGGCCAGAAGAGCGATGAAGGACACGAGCAGGCCATTTATTACCTCAGTAGAACCATGATTGGAGCCGAGCACCGGTATAATCCTGTCGAGAAGGAGTGTCTTGCTTTACTCTTCGCCATTCAGAAAATATGTTACTATTGTAGAAGCATAGAAAATATGGGGTTCATACGGATCACAAATTGCCGCATATGTACTTTAGGCTAAACAGGTCCGCATAAAGGAAAGCCACATGACAGATTCAATGCCTTATGCAGCCCGTCGACAACCAGCTGCAGAAGAAAGATATACGGCCAAGAGGATCAGTTCGTCTGATAAAGCTGACAAATTCTGTCAAAACTGACAAAAATGACAGCTCTAACACTTTGACAAAAAGATAAGACGTGAGACGTCACCAAAAGCAGGGTTCATACGCTTTCATGCAGCCAGAAGGAGTGTCACGTAAGCCGCATGAACCTTATGTGGCTCAAACATATGCGGCCCCAAATTCTTCGAACTTCATGCGGCCAAGGGTGATTGTGACCCAAGCTGCATGAGCTTTATGCGGCCAAAATATAGAATCTATGCGGCTTAAATCCTTAAGCTATATGTGGGCTAAGGAAGTTTGTGACTTAAGCCGCATGAGTCTCATGCGGCCCCATATGGTCGAAAACTGAGAGACTCATGCGGCTCAAAATGATTCCTGCGACAGGACACGTGGCAGGCTGACCAAGTCTTAACCACCCAGATTTGCTACAACAAATTCCCAACAAATTGACAGATGGAGGCCAAAGAGCAGGTCTTCACATGCTAATTAGCCACATAGCCACATGCCATCTATGTGGCTCAACATACATACCACTATAAATAGCAGGGTGCCACACCCCTGCAAAAGGCTGGCAACCTTCGAAAAGCAATTTCTTCAAGAGCTAAGGACTGCGTCAGATAGTCCAGGAAGTAAGGCAGAGTTGTAACACTTTCCCGAGCCTCTACCGTCACCCCTCCCTCCCAGAATCAAAAACTAAACAATTGTACTTAGATTGTTTCCTAGGATTTCTTTCTAGGCTTTTCTTTGTACAAGCGAGTTTGCAATCAATTTCAGTGTTTCTATAATACCTGTCTTTGATTTTTAATGGCAAACACGATGGCGACTCTACTGGGGACGTCCTTCTCCTTTGATGAGAAGCTGATGATACAATCTGATGTGTCCAAGCTCGGCTCTACGCATCAAATGCTTGTGGTTCATTTTGACCAACAAGCCTTCAAAGAAATGCTCTCTGAAGGGAGCGCCAGTCCGTCTCAGAAGCGAGCCAACCCAAAGAGAAATTGCAGAACGTTGGTACACATAACTGTTGCCCCCGACAAAGTTCTCGAAGAAGCTGGTTCTGCAGCCCAAGACGGTGACCAAAGCTCTCCTGCGGCTTTGCTTCCGACCGCAGAGGACCCCACTGTCCCCAAATCTGACAGAAAAAAACACTACGATGCTGAGTTTTTAGGGTACAAGGGAAATCCATACGGACAAAGAAGAAGCCGCATAAGAGGGATGGGCAGTCTGTCCATGCAGCAGCCAACTCTGGCCACAGGCAGACAACTCATGCGGCAGACAACTCTGGCTGCAGGAAGATAGCCCATGCGGCAGCCAACTCTGGCCGCAGGAAGATGGCCTATGCGGCAGATAGCTCTGGCCGCAAGAAGATAGCCTATGCGGCAGCCAGCTCTGGCCGCAAGAAGATAGCCCATGCGGCAGCCAAACCTGGCCTCAGACATGATGTTTCATGCGGCCATGTCAGAAGCTCTGTGTTCAACCGTCTCTCATGCGGGCCCGACGCCATGCGGCTCATTAAGAATGTAGGATGTATTAATCTGGACTATTTTTACTATGTGCCTTCGGGTGCTAAGTCAAATAAGTCTAGGGCAGTGCGGGCCCAACAAGCTCAGTCAACTGTCCAAGTTGCTAATTGTCAGCAGACCCCGTTGACTGTTATACGGGCTCCTGATGGAAAGTTGTACAGAACCACATGCGTCCAGTCCCCCAGGGCTAACGGACAGGGTGGGTCTTTAAAGTCTCCCTCCAACGATCCAGAGCAAGTGCTTTTACTAGCCACCGATCAGGAAGCAAACATGATACCTAAGTACCCGTACACTCGGGATACCCGAGTCCACAAGTTTGGTACAAAGGTAGATCAGCTTGCTATCGACTTGCGTGAGTGATTACTTACAAACGCAAGGTGGCAGCATTGGCATGCAATGAGTCCCTCTCGGGACGTCGTTGCACCCAAGTCATCATCAACTGCTGCTACGATAAATCAGCAACACATGAAGGTCGGCAGTCAGTTTTCTAACGAATGCAGCAGCCAGCACCTGTCCGACAACAACTTAAGAAACAGGTACAAATTTTAGGGGACGAGGAGTTTCCTTTTGCCTCCTGTAATTCAACTCAAAAGGTTCCTCCTGGCAAGGGAGAAAAGAAGACAGGCTCTTCCAGCCCGGCAATCTCGGCCAGTATTGCAAGGAGACCCTCATCTGGAAGGTTCCTATCAACAACCACAGGGAGTGTCTATTTAGGCACTCGATCCAAAAAGAAGCTTCCAGCACCCGAAGGTGAACCTTCGGCCTCCTTGAGAGTAGATGAAGCTGGGGGTAGCAGTCCCCTCAATATATGCGACAACCCGGTGTACCAAGAGCACATACAGGGGGTAGAGGCCCTCCAGAACTGCGCAATAGACTTGGACTTTCCTGAGGGCCACCACCCTCACCAAGACGATGCGGCTTCCTGCACAGGGGGTAGCACCCCTTCCGAGTTCGAGGAAGATGACATTCTAATATTCTCTGACGATTTCTCTGTACAAGGGTACGGTATAGAGAACACCTCTACTACGATCCCTTCCACCTCTACCCATATGAGGATAGCCTTTATGGCTAACGATGATCATGAAGTGCCTTCTGATCGACAACATCTAGAAGTACTTGAAGCCATGCTCCTGTCCTTGGTAAAGTCTGTGGATGAAATCAATGCCGCCTTGCCAACCCAACCAGCAAGGACGCCCGGACAAAAAAGCTTGGGACCCACAGTCAATGTGAACTCCAACACGACCGCCCCTCCTTTGGGTGATGATCCCTTAGGAGCATCCATTCCTTCAGCTACAGATGAAGCCAAGGAGTCAAAGAGGGAAGTCCAGGAGCTTCGAGCAATATTCAATGCCGGAGACTCCTCTTGGGATCTCAAAATATAGCAACCATATCCTGTTGCATAGAGAGATGTGCCTTTTCCACCATGGTACAAGCCGTTCCATATCGATTCTTATGACGGGAAGACCTCTGCTAGTCGGTACATGACTTAATTTGAAGTCACAATCGATCACTTGTCGCATAGTGACGCCATCCTCATGCGATTATTCATCAGAGCATTTGAGGGGATCGCGTTCGACTGGTACCACAACCTTTTCGACAACTGCATCTATTCTTTTGACGGCTTCAATCACATATTCCTGGAAAGATTCTACGAAGTGGGGCATGATGTAACGATGTCATCTATCATGGACGTCGTTCAGGGAGAGAGGGAGCTAACAAGGAACTATATCGAGCGGTTCTGCCAAACCGCAATGAGATTGCCCCAAGGCAATCCCGAGACCTCCTTGATTGAAATCTGCCGGAAGAAGTTGCTCCCAGCAATTAGCCCCTGGATGGGCGACGATCAGTTCAGGGATTGGACGACCTTCATCATCAGTGCTACCAATGCAGAGGCAAAATTAAAGAAGGCTCTCCAGTTGGGATTACACATCCCAGACGGAGAGGATAAGGGCAGACGTCCTGGTTCCACCTCCAGCAACAACAACAGTGGCGCCACCTCCAACCAGAACAATAAGGGCAAATAGGCCATGGTCGCTGATGCGTCCCAGAAGCCCGAACAAAAACAGGCGGAAGGTCCGTGGCCTAAGGTGAATTACTCATTTGAAGATAGTCATGTCAAACCTATCTTCGATATACTCTTGCAAGGGGGTAGGATCTAGCTCCCTCCACCAAGGCGCGAGTCCCGAGCGACAGAAATGGAGGACCCAAAATATTGTCACTTCCACCGCTATGTCCATCATTCCACTCATGACTGCTTCCAATTAAAGCGGTAAATTCAGAGTCTTATCGACTCCAAAGCTCTGTCGATAGACTTTAAAGAGGTTACCTTGGTGGCGAACATGGTGTCAATTCAGTTCGGCAACTTTCCTCCAACAAGTACTCCAGACGGGGTAATACCTGTCCCCCGAACAACGATATAGGTTACTAATCTTCCACCCGTCCGCAGCCATACATCTAGATTGGTACCTCTTACCACATTGCGAGGAGAGATCAAGTGGGTGCATCCAGACTTAGTGCCTGAAGTTCCCCTTGAGGTGTCATCCCCTACCAACAAGAAAAAGGGCAGAAAGTCTAAATCCTACCATACAATTTTAGCCGAGGTTGAGGAAGCTGCAGCCATTGTTATCAGGTATGAAGCACAAGTCCAGCCCGTACGGGATAGTTCAGTCGAAGATTCTCAGCCGGCAACGTTGCCTCCTTCTGAGGTTCCAAGGCCATATCAGCCTCCACTGGCGGATAAATCCAAGCCAAAGAAAACCCGCTTCGACAGGCCACTCCGTAATGATGTACCTCAGGAACTGGAGAGACCTTACAAATTTGACATATTAGCACAATTGGCTAATACGTCAGTAAAGTTTTCGTTATACGAGCTCATAAGGCTCTACAAGGATCTTCGTGTCGCATTAAGCGAAGCACTCTAAAATGTTGACGCCTACTTAGCTCAGGTCAAGCCTCCAAAGAAAGCCCCGCCAGCAGATCTACAGGGCAGCGATAGCACAGATGCAATACCCAACATCATATTTACTCCATAGGACATATTGATCATGTCCAATTTGCATGATCTCTCCTTGTACTACGCTGGATACATAGGCGACATTGTCACGACCCGCACCCTAGAGTAAGGGCACGAGACATGGGTACGTCCAGCCTACGCCGCAGTGTCGGTGGTAGAACGCTGTCCTAGGTCAAACATCTAACAATATAAAGGTACCTGTACAGTATATACTCTCCGAATGGAGGTGACATAGCAGATACAGTCTCAATCACAACTAAAGTAGAGCAAGATAAAAGATAGGTAAAACATGAAATCCAAAAGAGATACATCAGATAGAAGTCTAAGTGTCTAAGATACACAACCCAGAAAACATCTCAAAGCTCAATACAGTAATCCATAGAATAAATACAACTCAATACAACTGAAATAATGAACTATACAACCTATACGGTGTCTCCTCTAGGCTAGCAGGCAACCTCCAGGCTATCTGTAAAATTTATCAACAGGTCCAGTCAGGACAGGAACGAGTATAACTCATCAAGAAATTCTAATTAAATGACAGAGAACTATAAAGCAGTTATAGACAGTTTTATTGATAAATATGGCAGTTTTATACAGGTAATGATGTAGAGAAATAGAAAAGGTACAAGAAAAGTAAGGTAATGAAATAAAAGAAGAATGATGACAAAGAAGACTGTAAAATAAGATCTAGTTGAACTAGGGTAACATGTTATAAGTCCAGTTTGTACAATGTAAGTTGAGTGTAATCCCAATGTGAGTCTAATACAATTTGAGTCTAGTAAATGATTCTTGTACATGATGATTCTAGTAGATGATTTTTCTCAATGATTTGAGTGAAGTGATTCTTGTAAGATTCTTGTATACTAATCCTTGTGGGTGATTCTTGTAATGAGTACGGCACATCGCACGCTCGGCCAAGCGGTGATGGCTATCATTCTTGTTTGGTGATTCTTGTTGAATACGGCACATCGCATACCGGCCCAGTAGCGATGGCTATCGTTCTTGTAATGATGATTCTTGTATGATTCGTACATTTAATACTTGTAGGTGTTTCGAGTAGATGAGTCTTGTGAGTGATTCGAGTAATAGGGTTAGACAAATCAAGTACATGTATTACGAGTAAATGAATCTAAAATATTAATACATGTTATGACAGAGAATCAAATAGAACTATACTAGAACTGAATCACAGTAATCATCAAATAATGAAAGAACTATCAGAGAATGTACTCGTCTGATGTCTGAATGTCCAAAGTAAATATACTGTCCAATGAGAGGTGTCTGGCTCCTAATCAGAACAGCACAAGTCACAACAAGTCCAAAATGATAATATGAAGTTCAACTATGTATTCTATATGATTCTAGGTCAATCTAGACCAAAGTCAACTCTTGGTCAACTTGGTCAACCCTGAAAGTCAAACCTAGGTCAACTATGGTCAAACTAGATCTAACAAGTCTAAATTAGGTCAATAAGTTATTCTAGGTCTAAACAAACTAAGTATATGCAAATCAAGTATCCAAGATAGCTACTAACTCATTGCCTAAGTCACTTGCTAAACCAAGCACAAAACTAAACCATAAGCTAACAAGGCACACAAACTTAGTCATATAATGTATATATATTATTCACATTCATATATTCATATACATAGATATATATAGGAAAGCTATATATATAGTCACATACATACATATATATATATATATATATATATATATATATATATATATATATATATATATATATATATATATATACATATATATATAGAGAAGGAGAGGTAAAAGAGTAAGTGAGTATGTGTGTGTTTGGCATGTGTGTGAAAGGATATGTGTTAATGTTCTAAAATTTAGTGATAGGTAGGTGTATGTGACATGGGATACATGATGTCAAAGGGTTGTATGAATGCATGTGTGTAAAAGGTTATAGGTTAACTCAGTTTATAGAAATACATACATACATACTTACCTTGTATACATGCATACATACATATCATGTATATTACATTTACATGATACATACATGTATACTTGTATTATATTATACTTACATTCATGCATATTAGATACTTGTATTTATATTAACATATTGCAAACATTCATTTCATTCATGCATCTATGCATTACCTACATGTTTTATACATATGCATACATTGTATATTCATATCATTTCATACATTAACATAGAGACATACAAACATACACACATCATATATTTCATACCTTGTATTACCTTACATATTATGTTATATATTATCATTCATTCCTTTCATATATTACATTCTATATTACCTATATACATGTATTTCCTCCATTCATTCATGCTTGCATCATATACTCTACATTACCATACATGTTATCATTATATATTGTATTACAATATTATACATTATGCATTCATATCTATCATTACATATATATCTTGCATTCATAACTAGCATTCATTATATACTTTCATGCATACATTGTATATCATTTTTTCATTCATGCATTTATGCATTGCTTATATGCATTATATTAATTGCATTCCTACATGCTTGCATTCAACCATATATATACATTAATGTAAAAAAATATATACCATATATATATTATTTCATTCATCTAACATATCATGCATTACATACTCTATATTCATTTAATATCCATACTACATAGGCTCATAGGTTACACAAAATGCATATATCGTATAGTCACTCTTCTACTTAAAACCAATACTGTACCAATTGAGCATTCATTAAATTCTAGGATTAAAGTATCTTATAGCTCTTCATGTTAGCTTTCCGAAACTTTAAACAGATCGTATTTTCGTGTCCGGAAGCTCCCGGAATCGCGAAAATACCGAAACACGTTCGTCTTTCGTACAGCTGACACTCAAATAATTCTACAGAAAGTTACAGAAAGAATTTTGCTTATTAGAATATATATTTGGAAATCTAACTTCGATACGGTTCTTTTAAAAAAATGGAAGATAAATCGGAGTTCTAAGCTAAAAGTTATGACATTTCTAAGTTGCTCTAGCTACTAAAACGTGGATAAATATTATGACGAATTTAGGTAATTTGAGACAAAAGAAACACAAGTATATAACATAATATATCAAGAAGTCACTCTCTGGTCTCTACACTAATATATATATATGAGACACTATAGAACACATCTCCAATACAAAAATATGGGATTAAACATGTAATAATTTATTCATACATAACAACAACACATAGTGTGTCCAAATTTGGGATTTTCCCACATGGACACAACCACAACACAAAGGACACTCCTATGACCTCCAAATGGACACGAAATGGACACAAATAGAGATACAACCATGGGAGGTCATTCCTATGGGTTCAAAATAGACCTATATGCATGAAGAAAAGAAAAGGAGAAGGGATTTATACCTCCCGGTAGATCGAATCGAAGAAAACCCTTTCCGGAGCGACACCGACACGTAGAGATTCCAAAAGGACACGAACGAGCTCCGAATCCTCCCAAACTTGGGTAGCTTCCTCCTCGGCTAGAATGGAGAAGGAAAGAAGAAGATTTGGTGGCGAAATGGAAGGATTTGGTGGAGAAATTGCTAGGGATTGCTCTCTAGAAATTTGGGAAAGAACAAGAGAGAGAGTGTGGATGAGAATAATGAAATGAACTTGAGCCTATCCTCTCCCAAAGTGGCTGGCCATATGGGGCTATTTGTCCTATTATAGTAAGGTCCAAAATGCCCCCACTAACCTATTCTATTAGTATTAGGAAAGGGCTAATTGGTTGGGGCTAAATTAGTCATTCTAAAGTCTCTAATCACACTAACCTTATCCATAATAATTAGTCTAACTACTAACTAAAATTAATATCATGTGGACTAAAATTAATATCATGTGGGCCATGCCTAACTAGTGTGTGGGTCCACTAAAGTCAACACTACCCCCGGGTCCCCGTTTCAAGTCGGATTGAGCTGAAATTCGAACCCGACTCAAATAATCCCAAAACAATATCATAAATAATAAAATAAATTTCAAAAATATTTCAAAAATACAAAATGACAAAAATACCCCTATTCCTGAAAACTGGGGGTGACAAATTCCTCGAAATTAAAACCAAACAATAGTAAAATGTCAAAATCACAAGTCATAATTTTAAATAGTTTAAAAATGATTAAAAATCACCAAAAATCATAATATAAAATAATAATCAATAAATAATAATTATAATTACAAAATTTTAAAATTACCCTCATCTGGAAAACTGGGTGTTACAATCCTACCCACCTTATAAAAAAATTTCCTCGAAATTAAGATGATCGCACCCCCTTCTATGTCAAACATAGTCAAGGGTCAATCACTAGTCAATTTCTCAACATCCAAGTACTTCGTCATCAACTGGTCAACTTCTTAGGGTTTTACCGATGCTAGCTATCTAGGTGTTGGCAACTAGAATTTAGCAAAAGAGAAACTCTATAATAGACTAGCTCTTAACTTTCCAATCCTATCAAGTCACCTATAACTAAATACCTACAAGCTAAGCACATGAATACCAAATACCACATATATATGCTCAAGAACAACAACCCATCACATATATCCTAAGTATATCATCTATATATACATACATGACTGATCAGCCAAGGGTTAAAGCAGACTAAACTTATAAGGGTCTGAAACAATGCTTAGAACTAGGCTAAGGATGAATGGTCTGAATCAAGGGGACATGGTATCTAGTAAAGGGTCTGCACACTGCCTATAAAGGTGATCAACACAAAGGAACTCAACACGAAGAGAACTTAACTAAAATGGAAAACTGAACCAAGTATAGGCTAAACAACATATTTATAACCCTATACAACAATGGCCTATAGATACCAACTAACCTATATCCCATATGCCAATATCATCTACAATCTATCTATGCAAATAGACCTCTCTTAGGTGAAACTACAACTATACTCAAAGGCAGGCTTTGGTCATGGGTGCCTCACTGGAAAAGGTAAGGGAAAGTAGTAATAATTATCAAGGCTGTAAGGCATACTAACATCCTATGTGTAACTGGTTGGTATTATAGATAATAGGAGAATTATCTGCAATGGGTTACTATTCTAACACCAATGCTAACTATCACCTCTAGGGTACAGACACTCTACAAGTCATCATACCATTATACTATGAAGGAACTACCTATGAATAAGCTCTACAAAACTAAATATCCATACTCCTAAGTTATTTATAACAATCAAAAAGGTATGATGTTTAAACCTTCTCAAGATACAATCAGTTAATCATATACGTCTGTCCAAAATCATGTTGTCCAGAGTCTTCATCATGCTAGTGAGCAAGGCTACGATAATCACAGAGTCCTTGACTAAGGTACGTACCTCTAGGTTCATGGTATTTAAAATTTTTGCACTGCCACATGCGACGGCGAAAACCTTAAATTCCCATATCCGAGAATACATCCAAAATCTGACTACATGTCCTCACTATGCCAACTAATACGACTATCGAGGATTCTAGATCCCATGATTTAGGCGACCTAGCCCATATGATTTTCTCAGAAGAAAAACAACACAACAAAAGAGTAACATGACAAAGTTAATCAATCAATAAGGAACAGATGGAATCGGATTTCAAGGTAATTATAAAAGACAATTACGGGAATGGAATTGAGAAGAACGGAACTTGCAGCAATATCTCCAACGGTCTGTGCATCCTCGACTATCCTGACGATAGCTCGCCCTGCTGGTTTCCTCCAGCCTGATGCTGATACTGCACAAATCTCTGCTGCTGATGCTGCATGAATCGCTGCTGCTGAGAGAAACCGAAAACGAAGGAAAAAGTCTCCGTACAGACGGAGGTGCACCTCCAATGTAGCAAAAATGCCAACCTGAGTCGGCACAACAGAAGCTGCGGTCTCGAGGCCCTGATGAACAGGACGAGAGATGGCCAGCATCTCAATAGTATCCCCCGAACCTAAGCGATGAGATCGTGTTTTCAAAACCATCATGAAGACAGATCAAAACAAGAAGCAATTTCTGAGAATGAAGCAAAAATTCAAGGAGAACAGTTTATATTCAAGGGAAGTCAATAAGCAACAATTTTAGACAAAAGCAATCGGATTAAGAGTTTTTTCTAATGTGATTGAGTACCTCCAAAAATATCCTAATCCTACTGCAGGCTGTAGTGATACTCTAGTTCGAATACCACTACATAAACTCGACTTGCATGGGCCCCCACTAAAAACGTGTCACGACCCGCACCCTAGAGTAAGGGCACGAAACGTGGGTACGTCCAGCCTACGCCACAGTGTCGGCGGTAGAACGCTGTCCTAGTTCAAACATCTAACAATATAAAGGTACCTGTACAGTATATACTCTCCGAATGGAGGTGACATAGCAGATACAGTCTCAATCACAACTAAGGTAGAGCAAGATAAAAGATAGGTAAAACATGAAATCCAAAAGAGATACAGCAGATAAAAGTTTAAGTGTCTAAGATACACAACCCAGAAAACATCTCAAAGCTCAATACAGTAATCCATAGAATAAATACAACTCAATACAACTGAAATAACTAACTATACAACCTCTACTGTGTCTCCTCTAGGCTAGCAGGCAACCTCCAGGCTATCTGTAAAATTTATCAACAGGTCCAGTCAGGACAGGAACGAGTACAACTCATCAAGAAATACCAATTAAATGACAGAGAACTATAAAGCAGTTATAGACAGTTTTATTGATGAATATGGCAGTTTTATATAGGTAATGATGTAGAGAAATAGCAAAGGTACAAAGAAAGTAAGGTAATGAAATAAAAGAAGAATGATGGCAAAGAAGACTGTAAAATAAGATCTAGCTGAACTAGGGTAACATGTTATAAGTCCAGTTTGTACAATGTAAGTTGAGTGTAATCCCAATGTGAGTCTAATACAATTTGAGTCTAGTAAATGATTCTTGTACATGATGATTCTAGTAGATGATTTTTCTCAATGATTTGAGTGAAGTGATTCTTGTAAGATTCTTGTACACTAATCCTTGTAGATGATTCCTGTAATGAGTACGACACATCACACGCTCGGCCAAGCGGTGATGGCTATCATTCTTGTTTGGTGATTCTTGTTGAATACGGCACATCGCATATCGGCCCAGCAGCGATGGCTATCGTTCTTGAATTGATGATTCTTGTATGATTCGTACATTTAATACTTGTAGGTGTTTCGAGTAGATGAGTCTTGTGAGTGATTCGAGTAATAGGGTTAGACAAATCAAGTACATGTATTGCGAGTAAATGAATCTAAAATATTAATACAAGTTGTGACAGAGAATCAAATAGAACTATACTAGAACTGAATCACAGTAATCATCAAATAATGAAAAAACTATCAGAGAATGTACTCGCCTGATGTATGAATGTCCAAAGTAAATATACTGTCCAATGAGAGGTATCTGGCTCCTAATCAGAACAGCACAAGTCACAACAAGTCCAAAATAACAATATGAAGTTCTACTATACATTCTACATGATTCTAGGTCAATCTAGACCAAAGTCAACTCTTGGTCAACTTGGTCAACCCTGAAAGTCAAACCTAGGTCAACTATGGTCAAACTAGGTCTAACAAGTCTAAATTAGGTCAACAAGTTATTCTAGGTCTAAACAAACTAAGTATATGCAAATCAAGTATCCAAGATAGCTACTAACTCATAGTCTAAGTCACTTGCTAAACCAAGCACAAAACTAAACCATAAGCTAACAAGGCACACAAACTTAGTCATATAATATATATATTATTCACATTCACATATTCATATACATAGATATATATAGGAAAGCTATATATATAGGCACATACATATATATATTTTTTTTTTTATATATATATAGGAAAGCTATATATATAGGCACATACATATAGATATATATAGGCACATACATATATATATATATATATATATATATATATATATATATATATATATATATATATATATATATATATATATATATGTATTATATATATATATATATATATATATATATATATATATATATATATATATATATATATATATATATATACATATATATATAGAGAAGGAGAGGTAAAAGAGTAAGTGAGTATGTGTGTGTTTGGCATGTGTGTGAAAGGATATGTGTTAATGTTCTAAAATTTAGTGATAGGTAGGGGTATGTGACATGGGATACATGATGTCAAAGGGTGTATGAATGCATGTGTGTAAAAGGTTATAGGTTAACTCAGTTTATAGAAATACATACATACATACTTACCTTGTATACATGCATACATACATATCATGTATATTACATTTACATGATACATACATGTATACTTGTATTATATTATACTTACATTCATGCATATTAGATACTTGTAGTTATATTAACATATTGCAAACATTCATTTCATTCATGCATCTATGCATTACCTACATGTTTTATACATATGCATACATTGTATATTCATATCATTTCATACATTAACATAGAGACATACAAACATACACACATCATATATTTCATACCTTACATTACCTTACATATCATGTTATATATTATCATTCATTCCTTTCATATATTACATTCTATATTACCTATATACATGTATTTTCTCCATTCATTCATGCTTGTATCATATACTCTACATTACCATACATGTTATCATTATATATTGTATTACAATATTTATACATTATGCATTCATATCTATCATTACATATATATCTTGCATTCATAACTAGCATTCATTATATACTTTTATGCATACATTGTATATCATTCTTTCATTCATGCATTTATGCATTGCTTATATGCATTATATTAATTGCATTCCTACATTCTTGCATTCAACCATATATATACATTAATGTAAAAAAATATATATCATATATATATTATTTCATTCATCTAACATATCATGCATTACATACTCTATATTCATTTAATATCCATACTACATAGGCTCATAGGTTACACAAAATGCATATATCGTATAGTCACTCTTCTACTTAAAACCAATACTGTACCTATTGGGCATTCATTAAATTCTAGGATTAAAGTATATTGTAGCTCTTCGTGTTAGCTTTCCGAAACTTTAAACGGATCGCATTTTCGTGTCCGGAAGCTCCCGGAATCGCAAAAATATCGAAACACGTTCGTCTTTCGTACAGCTGACACTCAAATAATTCTACAGAAAGTTACAGAAAGAATTTGGCTTATTAGAATATATATTTGGAAAGCTAACTTCGATACGGTTCTTTTAAAAAAAACGGAAGATAAATCAGAGTTCTAAGTTAAAAGTTATGATATTTCTAAATTGCTCTAGCTACTAAAAACGTGGATAAATATTATGACGAATTTAGTTAGTTTGAGATAAAAGAAACACAAGTATATAACATAATATATCAAGAAGTCACTCTCTAGTCTCTACACTAATATATATATATGAGATACTATAGAACACATCTCCAATACAAAAATATGAGATTAAACATGTAATAATTCATTCATACATAACAACAACACATAGTGTGTCCAAATTTGGGGTTTTCCCACATGGACACAACCACAACACAAAGGACACTCCTATGACCTCCAAATGGACACGAAATGGACACAAATAGAGATACAACCATGGGGGTCATTCCTATGGGTTCAAAATAGACCTATATGCATGAGGAAAAGAAAAGGAGAAGGGATTTATATCTCCCGGTAGATCGAATCGAAGAAAAGCCTTCCCGGAGCGACACCGACACGTAGAGATTCCAAAAGGACACGAACGAGCTCCGATCCTCCCAAACTTGGGTAGCTTCCTCCTTGGCTAGAATGGAGAAGGAAAGAAGAAGATTTGGTGGCAAAATGGAAGGATTTGGTGGAGAAATGGAAGGATTTGGTGGAGAAATTGCTAGGGATTGCTCTCTAGAAATTTGGGGAAGAACAAGAGAGAGAGTGTGGATGAGAATAATGAAATGAACTTGAGCCTATCCTCTCCCAAAGTGGCTGGCCATATGGGGCTATTTGTCCTATTATGGTAAGGTCCAAAATGCCCCCACTAACCTATTCTATTAGTATTAGGAAAGGGGTAATTGGTTGGGGCTAAATTAGTCATTCTAAAGTCTCTAATCACACTAACCTTATCCATAATAATTAGTCTAACTACTAACTAAAATTAATATCATGTGGACTAAAATTAATATCATGTGGGCCATGCCTAACTAGTGTGTGGGTCCACTAAAGTCAACACTACCCCCGGGTCCCCGTTTCAAGTCGGATTGAGCTGAAATTCGAACCCGACTCAAATAATCCCAAAACAATATCATAAATAATAAAATAAATTTTAAAAATATTTCAAAAATACAAAATGACAAAAATACCCCTGTTTCTGAAAACTGGGGGTGACAAATTCCTCGAAATTAAAACCAAACAATAGTAAAATGTCAAAATCACAAGTCATAATTTTAAATAGTTTAAAAATGATTAAAAATCACCAAAAATCATAATATGAAGTAATAATCAATAAATAATAATTATAATTACAAAATTTCAAAATTACCCTCATCTGAAAAATTGGGTGTTACAGACATCAAGGTGGATCGGATGCATATCGACCCCGGCTCGTTAATAAGCATCATCCCGAAAAGCTTGCTCCAACTTCTTGGCATCCCTATGCACCGGCTAGCGGCGACCAACACTGCCATTAGCCGTTTTAACTCAGGAAGGAGCTATCCCCTTGGGAATATCCGATTGAAATGTCAGATTGGTGACCTGAAGACGGAGGTACCTGCTATGTCATAGATGCATACACCTCCTACAACATCCTCCTGGGACGTCCGTGGATACATGACTATATGATCGTGCCATCCACCCTTCACCAGTGTTTCAAGTATGTTAGTAAGCACGGCTTCGTGAAAACTGAATTCGTCAACATTGATCCCTTCAAAGGGGTTGAATCTTTTTACTCTTCAGAGGCTTGTCTATATGACGAATCCAGGAAACATATAACTGACGAACTGGAGGCCATCACAGGGCCAGAAAAAACCCTTAAAAATTTATCTCCAAGCCCACAAACCGGGCAAGGCCGCACCCCTCGTTGCAACCTTGCATAAAGAGGTGCTCGGTTCTCCTACCTTACCTACGCAGTTGGAACCAATGGTTATTCGGCTCCCGAGATCCAGCCAGGAGCCAAAACCTGTCATAGGGTCGATGGTGATCCGACTGCCAAAATCCAATCAAGGCAATAGGAAGATGTAAGGCCCTCTATAACACCGATTGTAATCCGATTGCCAAAATTCACTCAAAGGCAACCGGAAGACACAAAGTCCCTTGCTGAGCCAATGTCATCCGTCTTCCCAAGACGAGCCGGCAACCAAGTGTCGATCCAACACCCTCAGGCAGGTCAATACCTCAAGCTGAACCCTTGGTGGTCAAGTTGCCCAAGACAACATCCCGACCTCTAAGCTCGCAGGGGGTAGCCGAAGAGGACGTAGAACTCGCCAAATACTTGGTTACACAGGTGGATAGCCCCTCTCCTGATAATGTAATCCCTGTGGACAAAATTTATTATTTCATCAATAAAAGGCTGTCGTTAGACTATTCTGAGTATGATAAGCCTAATCTAATATATGCTGCACGAGACTGTCTAGACGTTAGCCTGTACACACGGGTGAACAACCGTCCACACCCCAAATCAACTTGCTTCCATTAAAGGCGCTTACTTCCTGGTCCCAGACAGAAGAGGATGGGATCACACAATCATCTTTGGTCGAAAAGAATGTTCTCAATCTTTCACGCCACAAGAGTCCAATCACGGACCCGACATTAGAAGATTACCGCTCTACCTGTATAGTCCTAAAGCCAAGTACTTCATGTGAAAGCAAGGGTACGACATGGAGGCTACCTCGGGTCTGAATCACGGCAGTGGTTGACGATTGCCTCTACAGCCGTCGACACCGGCAGGAAAACCTCAGGACCATTATCAAAAATCCAGATGCGGCCTCGGGTATGTTACACCACCAACAACGCCCGAAAGTTCCGACGAAGAATACGAGTGGCACTCTCATTCGTCCGAGTCACCCATTTATGACTCTGATAGCAGTATTGGAGATATATTTAGACAGACATTATCTGTCAACATGACATCCGCTGATATCGAAGAGGAAGACGAAGATCAACTTGAACCACTTGAGTTGGAGCCGTGGGTCCAGCAACTAGACGCACAATGGGAGAAACGCTTTGAACTTCGTGATCCTTCCATTGAGGAAAAGGTTATGCAAGTTAACCTCGGCGATGAATCCTCTCCAAAGCCAATCTTCGTCAGTAAAAGCCTGACAGACGGCAAGCGGGAGTCGTTGTTACAACTCGTCAGAGAATACATCGACGTCTTTGCCTGTAGCTATGATGACATGCCAGGGCTAAACCCCGAGATCGCACTTTATAAGCTCAACATTTATCCGGACGCAAAACCAGTCTAACAACAGCAGCAGCAGTTTCGTCCAATCATCGTGAATTCTATTGAAACGGAAGTAAACAAGCTTATAGCTAGCAGTTTCATCCGCGAAGAGAAGCACCCAGACTGGGCAGCCAATGTAGTACCAGTCATCAAGAAGAACGGAAAGATCCGAATTTGTATCGATTTCTGCAATCTGAATGCGGCATGCCCTAAGGATGAATTCTCTCTTCCGATCACCGACATAATGATCGATAATACATGTGGCTTCGATCGCATGTCCTTTATGGATGGCTTTTTAAGATACAATCAAATCAAGATGTCTTTTCAAGACGAGAAGCATACGTCATTTCGAACACCGATCGGCGTATATTGTTATACGGTTATGCCCTTTGGCCTGAAGAACGCCGGTGCTACATATCAACGGGCTATGAGTGTAATCTTTAGAGAACATTTGCGCAAGATGGTGGAGTATTACATTGACAACATCGCCGTCAAGAGCTGCTCAAAAAATAATCACTTACATGATTTGAGAATAGTGTTCGACCTCATATGACTACACAACCTGAAGATGAATCCCATAATGTCTTTCCTGGAGGTGTCCAACGGAAAGTTATTGGGCTTTGTTATTACTTCCTGGGGCATTCACATAGATCTCGACAAAACAAAAACAATCTTGGAGATGAGTCCACCAAGGAACCTCCGTGAACTCCGCGGCCTTCAGGGAAGACTAGCCTATATCAGGAGGTTTATATCTAATCTCTCAGGACGATGTCAACCCTTCACTCAACTCATGAGCAAAGGTGTTTCTTTCATATGGAACGAGGAATGTCAGCGTGCCTTCGATGATATTAAGGAGTACCTGATGAATGTTCCAGTTCTGGTAGCCCCGGTCGCCGGAAAGCCCTTCCTACTCTATGTACGGGCGATGGAATACTCCCTCGGTGCTCTGCTAGCACAGAATAATGATACGGGACATGAACAAGCCATTTACTATCTCAGCCGGATGATGGAAAGACCGGAACATAGGTACACCGTCGTGGAGAAGGAGTGCCTTGCCCTAGTATTCGCCATTTAGAAAATACGACACTATGTGACAGGGCAGACCATCCATGTTGTTTCACGAGTTAATCCTCTCAGGGTTCTCATGACCAAGCCCGGTGTACTCAGTTCTTGTCTAGCCACCTGGGCGATACTATTATCCCCATACGATATGATTTTTGTTTCGCAGAAGGCTATCAAAGGTCAAGCCCTGGCTGACTTCCTAGCAGCCCATCCAGGCTCAAAAACAGCCAGAATCTATAAAGAAATTCCTGAAGAAGTCGTCGCCTCGAACATGACTTTGCATGATGCCATTTGGCGAATATTCTTTAACGATGCTTCAAGAACAGGGCCACAAGGTGATATCGTCACTGGAGTCGGTATAGTATTAATTTCCCCCTCTGGGTTGGTGGTCAATCCGTCATCTTCTCTTACAGAACCTTGATCAAACAACATAGCCGAATATAACGCTCTAGTCATCGGACTCCGACTCACAAAAGAAGTGGGGATCAAGTACCTGGAAGCATATGGTGACTCAGAGTTGGTTGTTAACTAGATCCGAAGTTCATACGAGGTTCGCAATGAGGACTTGATTCCCTATTATCAAACAACAATTGCCATCATTGTAACCTTAGAAGGATTCTTTATAGAGCACGTTCCTATGCTCCAAAATATCGAAGCCGATGCCCTAGCAGGTCTCGCCGCTTCCTTGGCACTTCCAAATGATACTCGTCATCTAGTCGACATAATAGGCCATGAGCTGGTCTATCCCAGGAACAATCTTCAACTGGGTACGAGTTACTCCGCCCAGATAACCAACGACATACAAGATTAGAGACGCCCGCTCATCGACTTTGCATTCTATAGAATTCTGCCTGAGAATGTAAAGGAAGAAACTTCAATCAGAAGACGCTTCCTCGGATTCTTCTATGATACAAAGACGAAAATTTTATATAGACGATCATACGATGGGCTACTATTAAGATACCTGTCAAATGTAGAAGCCAAAGAAGCTTTACGCGAAGCTCATGACGGCACTTGTGGGGCTCACCAACCTGGCCTAAAATTACAAGATCGTTTTCGCCAGATGGGTTACTACTGGCCCACAATGGTAGCAGATGCAGTTGATTATGCAAAGAAGTACAAGGCTTGCCAGATCCACGCAGATTTCATATATCTTCCATCTGAATTCTTGTACCCGACAGTGGCCTCTTGGCCATTTGAAGCATGGGGAATGGACATTATTGGGCCAATCACCCCGCCGTCGTCTAGAGGGCATCGGTTCATACTTACAATCATCGATTACTTCTCCAAATGGGCGGAAGCTATTCCGCTAGCAGAGGTTAAGACATCGAACATGATTAGCTTTATAAAATATCACGTCATCTACCGTTTTGGACTGTCCCGAAGGATTATTCACGACAATGGTCCGCAGTTCGCAAGCCATGCTTTCTATCGATTTTGTGACAAGAATCGGATTCAGAATATGGCCTCGACAGCATATAACCCATCGGCTAACGGTCTGGCTGAAGCTTTCAACAAAACCATAATCAAGCTCCTCAAAAAGTTTGTGTCTGCAAACAAACGCGACTGGAATGAAAAGCTTGGCGAGTGCTATGGGCGTATCGCACCACAATTCGGGCGGCTACAGGAAATACACCATTCTCCTTGGTTTATGGGAGCGAGGCAGTCCTCCTATTGGAGACTCAGATACCCTCACTTCGAGTGGCCCTTACTTACTGGTTAACGTCGGACGATAAATACCGCCGACAACTACAAGAGTTGGAAGCATTAGATTAGAAGCGTTTATAAGCTCAACAAAGCATAGAGCTCTACCAAGCGCGCATCTCTCGGACTTTCAACAAGAAAATCAAACAGAGAATATTCTAAGTCGACGATCTCGTCTTGGCCATTCGCAGACCAATGGTCATGACTCACAAGACCCCCGACAAATTCCAGCCTAAATGGGAGGGTTCGTTCATCATCGAGACCGTATTCTCCAACGACGCGTACCATCTCGCAAAACAAAATGGAGACTTGCTCATGGTGCCCATCAACGGCAAGTTCCTCATGAAATATTATGTCTAAACAACATCTTCCAACTATCTCTCAGATTGTGAGTAATGTACCCTTTGGTATCACTGAACTTACACTCTGACCTCAAATCTCCCAGATTGTTGAGTTATATACCCTCAGGTACCACTGAACTTACTCTCTGACTGCTCTGAATGGATTCATATATCATCTCCTAGTCATATCTATGAACTTCTATATTAAATTCTTTTCTCTACCAAGAGTTTGCCTCAAAATCTATTACCCGCACCACCAGTGCGCAGAAAGGTAATAGGTCCATAAAACTTATCCTAATCTATTAGTCGCACCATCAGTGCACAAAAAGGGTAATAGGCCACAAAATTCCCTAACGAAAAAAATAACCACGTCCATATTACCTCTGAGTTGTTTCCCGTCCATCACAAACAAATCACCCAAATACATAGAACTTCCACGTTGATAGTACCTCTGAGTTGTTCTGTGTACTCCTATTTGGTCCACTCCTACCACGTCCTCATTACCTCTGAGTAGGAAGGCTCTACTTTAGACCTATATTTACCACGTCCATATTACCTCTGAGTAAATATGTCAGTTTTTCCTCTACATATTATCAGTACTCGCATCGTCAGTACACAAAAAGGGTAATAAGTCCATAAAAATTATCCTAATCTATTACTCGCAACATCGGTGTACCAAAGAGTAGTAGGTCCATAAAATATCATTCAAATATATTTGCTCGTATTTTCAGATGCACAAAAGGGCAATAGGTCCACAAAAAATTCCCCAGTAGGGTGTCCGTTATCAAACACAAATGTTGTATTAGGCCCTCTAGTACAAGACCATAAAATACCACAAATAAAGAATGGAGTGAACATACTCTGCTTATTCAAAATCAGTTACATTCATAGGACTACATCGACAGCAGAAAATAAAGAAAGGAAAATCTAGCAATACATAGTTTGGTTAGTCTGACAACACTTCATCTTCATCAAAAAGCAGTTTCGTGGCCCTCGAAAGAAGTCATGTTTTACTGCTGAGAAGCAAACAAGGCTATTGAATCCCTAAGGAGTTGCCTGGAGGAGGGCAAATATAGCATGCTATACTTCCCTCCGTATTACGGATGCCCTAGCCCCGCTCCTCCGAAGGACCATTCCTTCAAAACATCATCCCTGATGGTGGTTTCGCCTACTTGGAGAGCCGTGAAGGCAGGACGTTCATAACGATGCCTGACCACCGTCCAACTCTCCAAGGTATAAAGGCCCTTCCTACCACCTGGGGAAAACTCTTCCGAAGCATGAAGAGTCCTGAGTTGTTTGATATATATGCCAAAATGGTACAAGGAAAACTCTTCCAAAGCATGAGGAGTTTTGAGCTGTCTGATGTATGTGTCAGAATGGTGTATTTTCACTCTATCGCCGACACTGGTCCTAGAGAAGTTTGCTAGCCGGGTCCCTACAAAACATGGAAAAAAAGGGGGCTTAGCACCAAAAAGAAAACAAAGAACTCTGTTTTTTCAGTTGTGGCCTAGCCAGTTATGCGGCCTAGCCAAAACAGAACTCATGCGGCCCAAATTCATGAGGCCAAATTCATGAAGTACTCATGCAGCTCAAAGTCATGAAGCACTTATGCGGCTTAGTCATGAAATACTCATACGACCCAGTCATAAGGTACTCATGCGGCTCCGTCATGAGGCAATTATGCGGCCCAGTCATACAGTATTCATGCGGCCCGATCATAAAGTGCTCATGCGGCTCAATCATGAGGCACTTATGCAGCTCAGTCATGAAGTGTTCATACGGATCAATCTTGAGGCACTTATGCAGTTCAAGTTTGAAATGAGCAGCGGTTATGCGGCCCTATCATACAGAACACATGCGGTCCAAATGAGATAAGGCATGCATCAACCAGGCTTAAAGCACAGAGGCAGTATATGACAGGCCCGTGCATAAAATATGCGACATAGCTATTCAAATTTTCAGTCGCCGTCTTCCCACCGTCCTTACTCATGAGAGGGGGTTGCACGTCGGGATGAATGGAAGGAACGTCTGCCACTCTCGACGGAGAGGCAAGTCCCCTCCTTTTGGCCGCCGCACCAG
Source organism: Iris pallida (assembly GCA_029216955.1). Taxonomy (NCBI): domain Eukaryota; kingdom Viridiplantae; phylum Streptophyta; class Magnoliopsida; order Asparagales; family Iridaceae; genus Iris; species Iris pallida. The sequence continues at coordinate 7,390 of JANAVB010033330.1, read as the reverse complement.
TCGACTTGGAAGCCTTTGGAGCCATAGCAGAAAGTATGATAAAGTCAAAGGAGAAGAAGGTGAAAGAGGAAAATCTCTCTCCGAATGACCTCTATTTATAGAGTTGCTGAAAAGTGCCTCTTCGATTCTTAAGATCATTAAAAATAATGACGACGTTTGGGGACTTTATTCCTAAATAACTGTCAGCTTTATCTTGAAGAGCGCCTCTTCGATTCTCGAGATCATTAAAGATAATGTCGACGTTTGGGGACTTTATCCCTAGTAACCGTCGGCTTTATCTCGAAAAGAGATCCACAACCGAATCAAGAAAATTAAATGCAGCAGTGACAGCTGGCAGGCAGATGGGGTCTCCCTACGGCTCAAGATCTCTCTGCGGCTCAAAAATTCCCTGCGACTTGAAGACTCCTTGTGGCTTGACATACCTCCATGATTCTTATTCAAAGTATTCCAAATTTGTAATTTAAAAACTTTAAAGGCGATCTTGTAGAAGCATGAAAAATATGGGGTTCATGCGGATCACAAATTGTCGCATATGTACTTTGGGCCAAACAGGTCCGCATAAAGGAAAGCTGTATGACAGATTCAATGCCTTATGCGGCCCATCGACAACCAGCTATAGAAGAAAGATATGCGGCCAAGAGAATCAGTTCATCTGATAAAGCTGACAAGTTCTGTCAAAACTGACAGATGACAGCTCTGACGCTATGACAAAAGATAAAACGTGAGACGTCACCAAAAGCAGGGTTCATACGCTTTCATGCGGCCAGAAGGAGTGTCACCTAGGCCGCATGAACCTTATGCGGCTCAAACATATGCGGTCCCAAAGTCTCCAAACTTCATGCGGCCAAGGGTGACTGTGACCCAAGCCGTATGAGCTTTATGCGGCCAAAATGCAGAATCTATGCGGCTTAAATCCTTAAGCTATATGTGGGCTAAGGAAGTTTGTGACTTAAGTGTAACACCTAGTTTTCCAGATGAGGGTATTTTTGAAATTTTGTAATTATAATTATTATTTATTGATATTTATTTCACATTATGATTTTTGGTGATTTTTAATTATTTTTAAACTATTTAAAAACTGGTTCAAGTCATGACTTGTGATTTTGATGTGCTGCTAGTGAAACCTGAGAGACTGCATGACCTAGAGCCTAATCATGTTATTAGGATGACTTAATTATCATTTTTAGCCTGGGGTAATTTGGTCATTTTGACTTATTTGAATTATTTGGTGATTTGTTGAATTGGTGAATTCTAGGTTGACTTGACTTGTTGAGACCTAGTGAACTAGCCTAGAAGCTAACCCTAGCCATGGTGACCCTAGTCTAACTTAGGTTAACCTATTTTTAGTCATTAGAAACTAATTGTAGAATGAGGGGATTAGGTTTAGTGAATTTAAGTCATGGTTTATGGTTTCATGAAATGACTTATGGTTTAATAATTTATTTGATCATGACTTGGCCCATGGCCCATAACTAGAAGCCCGAACCCTAACCAAACCCTAAATGACCAGCCATAGGGATCCCCACCCTATATAAACACTTATTCTCTAGGGCTTGCCTCCTTCTTTCATTCATTTCAACATTAGAAAAGAAAGGTAATTGTCCCTCTTCCAAAAATCCCCATAAATCCATTTTAAGTCCTTTTTAATCCTAGTTTCTTGCATTAGAACCTAATACTCTCCTACTTTCTGATTTTGGGATTTAATCCCAGCTTTGGGTCAATTTGGAGCTTTTGCCATCAAGAGGAGGAATCCCCTATTTGAAGCTTTTCTATACAATTTGTACCTATAGGTAAAACCCTTAAAATTGATTTAAATTTCAGTTTTCTTTGCATGTAGGGCTAGATCTAGGAGTCCCCTAGGTGTCCCTAAAATTTGGGTGAATTTCGTGTCCGTTTGGTGTCCGTATCGGACACGTATCGTAGTATGGTGTAGGTGTTTGTTGAAATACCTCTATGGAGTGAATGTTATTATTTTTCAAAACAAATTATATATTTGGGTAGCTCTTCATGTGTAGATTAAATATATTTATGTCTGAGCACGATTCTGTAGGTTTTTCGTGTCCAAAACGGACACGCACCTCGTGCACGATACTGCGCACAGGCACCGTGCAGTGTCCTGCTGCTCGACCCTGATTGCGGACACGACACGCAATGGTTTGACACCAATTTTTGTGGACACGTTCCCCTAGTGACTGACACGACACTTGTAAAATTTCACACGACCTTGATGTGTGTGCACGAAGAAAATGCACGCACACTGATTTTTTATACACTGTACACGCAGGAAATTGTTCACTGATACGCACTGCTTTCTTTGGACACGACTCACGTGGACATAAGACAGACACGTGTACACGAACACCTAGACCTACTCTAACTCTGGACACATGTACGACACTTGTGGGTTCGTGTGTCATGTCCTAGAAGGCTCGACACACGTGTACGAGCCCCCTCTTTCACTGCACTGTGCCTACACTTTACACTGTTCAAACACGTATTTGGACACGTTTTGTGTCACTGTTTGACATAGGAAGGACACGACTAGACCCACCCCTGTGTTGGTATATATTTTCACCTTGTTTTCGAATAAATTAATCAGGTTTTCAAATGGTTTTGGTTTGAATTATTTAACTGTCTGATACTTCAGTTTTTCCCAACTTAAAATCTAATTTAATTTGAATTCCAACTGTTGTTTCAGTTAGCAACTTTTTCCACATAATTTTTTGTTCATGAATGATTCAATTTACATATTAGAATGAGTTTTATGGTGTGGAATGGGAATTTAGGTGTTCAGTTGGATTTCGACAGTGAAGTGACTGATACATGTTTCAGTTTTTCTTGATTTCTAAAATTCGATTCTATTTTTAAAACTGAATTCTGATGTTTTAATTACCACATTAATTCATTTACCTGTGAATTAGATTACTGAGAGGTTAGTTCATGTTTTGTGTTGGAATTGGATGATAGGTTTTCGAAATAGATTACTGATGTATTCACTGTTGTGAACTGCTATTGAACCTTATTTTTTTTCCTGAGAATCGATTTCCTATTCACTGATTCCTACTGCCATCTACACCCTCACACTGAATCGTGTTAACACTCAACCATGTTGTATCACATACACACCCCTGTTACACACAATTATACATTGTTTTGTTCCTGAAATCTGAAATTGGTTTTGATTCATATACATATGTTAGTCCACTGATTTAGGATGGCTAAGAGTTTAGTTGAGGTTTAATGTTTATGATGATTTAACTCTAGAATGATAACCTGAGATTCAAACTGGGAATGTTGATATGTTGGGAATGTGGATGTGTTTGGTTTTAACCTGAGGTTCAAAACTGAATAGAGTGTTTCATTGCCCTGTTAAATTCCTGTATGTTTATGTATGTATACATCTGAATTTATATATGGGTTTTGGGTGTTAGATACTTGTATGTATCTGAGATGGTAATGGGGTTAGCCTCTAGAGAATGAGTGTTATGGAGTATCAGTTGATTTGGGGGTCTCCATAGTGTATCAGTATTTGGGTATTCATGGCCTGGCAATGGCCAATTGAACTTAGAAATTTATGTGGGTTGTGAACCTAGAATATATATAGGTTTGTATATAGGTTAGCTCAATTTTTCCTATAGCAGTAGGCTGGGACCTTGGGTTTAAATTATGGTTGGGTTTTGTTTTTGAGTTTTCAAATGTTTTTAATGTGTGCACTGTCATTTGATATGCTTGATTCCTGAGATTGTGGGGTTTATGTTTCTCCTTGTTTTAAGGGTTCAATAGTATTTGGGTTGGTTGTTGAAGGTTAAATTCTGGGATTTGTATTGGGAGAGGTTACAGCAGTATGTTACAATAGCAGTAGGTGCCATAGCAATGTAGTAGTAGGTGTGGAATTCAGTAGCAGCTGCCTTGATTGGCTTAGCTTGGCCTGGCTTTGCATTGGCAGCAGCTTTGCCTGCCTTGGTTTGCATTGCATTGGCAGCAGCAAGCAGTGGCTTAGCAGCAGCTGCAGTGGCCATGCTTAGCATGGCACTTGCAAGCAGAGCAGTAATTTAGCTTGGGCCATAGGCCCTTTGACTTATGAGTTTAGGAGAATAAGGGAGTGTAGTTTAGAGTTCAATGTAACATGTGAGAGTGCCAAGCCATGTACTAGTGAGTATCAGGGTTGAGTTGGCTAGAAACAGTAGTAGTAGCAGGAATCATAGGGAGTAGGTTTTGGACTTGAGTCCCATATCCTTGGATTAATGTTAGGATCCTTCCCTTTTGCTCTCTCTCTTTGGGATTCAGTTGTCTTCTAGTAGATGCACTTGTACACATATATGTTGATCATGTAATGTGTGGCAAATGCATACATTATATGGGATAGTGTGGGTTAATGTTGATATTGGGTATACATGTGGGTTTATGGTATATGGTCTAAGTAAGGATACTGAGTTATGATATGTATTGTATTCATAGGCTATAGGACATGAGTTAGAATAGAGGTGGTAGTGTAATACCTTATATCTATGTTTATGTGTAATGCCCTATATAGGTATGTATGTAATATACCTTAGATGTGTGATATGGTATAGGTAGAGTTTGATTAGATAGTTAACCATTGACTGAGTTAACCTATGATAACCCTAAATAGACCATTGACCAGTTTGACCAAGTTGACCTAGATATTGACTTAGTTGACCCAGGGTTGACCAAGTTTGACTTAGACCTAGTTTGACCTATACAGTTGACCAGGTTTGACTTAGAGTTGACTTTGACCTAGATTGGCCTAGAAATCATGTAGATTGCATCATAAACATTATTTACCTTGTTTTAAACACATTATAACCTATACTATTCTATTTAGGACATTGTGACTCCGGTGCAGACATCTGATATTATACTACTCTTTTCAGAGTATCAGGCGAGTACATTCTCTGATAGTTCTCTCATTTATTTGTCAATTACTGTACTTCAGTTCTAGTTAGCTGTATGTGATTCTCTGTTACAAATACGTACTGTTATTTCTGAATTCATGTATACGACACATATTTATTTTCTGGCCTCTATTACTGGTATCATCATTCATGTCTTCTATTACTGGAATCACCTACTGGAATCATTTATTGGAATCATTTACTGGTATCTTCACATTACTGGCTGGACTTATCTTGAATTATTGTGTCGGAATTCTGGATTCACTTGCTGGGAGGAGAAATACTAGAGTAAGACATGTAGACATACCCCATTTCTGGAATCACCCTTTTGCTGGAATTATACTGGAATGATAGCCATCTTACACCCGGCCAAGTGTGTGATGTGCCGGATTACCTATAGCCATTTACATGTCGATCTCGGTATTTTAAAACACACTACTAGAGTATAGGCTGGACTCACCCTGGAATCATTGATCACTATAACTGGAATCGTCCCTTACTGGATTCATCTTGTATGAGATTCATCCTGTACTGGACTTACATTGGAGTTACACTGGTCTACATTGCTGTCTGGACTTTATACCATATTATCCTGGTTCAGCTAGTTCTATTTTTACAGTCTTCATTGCTATGATTCTTCTCTTGTTTAGTATTTGCTTTCCTTGTACTTTATCTGTCTTTCTTACCATCACCTGAATATAAACTACCATTCTCATCAATATAACTGTCTATAACTGCTTTATAGTTCTCTGTCATTTACTTGGGTTTTCTAGATGAGATGTGCTCGTTCCTGTCCTGACTGGACCTGTTGTAAATTTTACATATGATTGCCCTGAGGACACGTGCCCTACATGTTACAGACCAGGAGATGGCTTAGCTATCTATGGCCCCGACACTCAGGAGTGATCGGGAGTTCAGCTAGTCTGTCTTGTTTTAGTTTTCATGTTTAGAACTAGTATTGTATATAGAGATTTAAGACTTGAGATGTATTTGAGATTTATGAGTTTGTTGTTATTATATCAGTAGTTTTGTTGTCTTCAAATTCTTAGTTATATTTCGGTGATATCTTATCGTGCTTAGACTGTGATTGAGTTACACCATATCTTATACTTGTCCTCCGTTCGGAGTTGATCATGATGAGTACACTATATACTGCATGAGTTGATGGTTAGTTAGAGACTTAGAACAGCGTTCTACCGCCGACACTGCAGCGTAGGCTGGGCGCTGTTACGTACTCGTACCCTCACAGTGGGTGCGGGTCATGACATTAAGCCGCATGAGTCTCATGCGGCCCCACATGGTCAAAAACTGAGAGACTCATGCGGCTCAAAATGATTCCTACGACAGGACACGTGGCAGGCTGGCCAAGTCTTAACCACCCAGATTTGCTGCAACAAATTGACATATAGCGGCCAAAGAGCGGATCTTCACGTTCTAATTAGCCACGTGGCCACAGGCCATCTATGCGGCTCAACATACATACCACTATAATAGCAGGGTGTCATACCCTTGCAAAAGGCTGGCAACCTTCGAAAAGCAATTTTTTCAAGAGCTAAGGACTGCGTCAGATAGTCCAAAGAGTAAGGCAAAGTTGATAACACTTTTTCGAGCCTCTACCGTCACCCCCCAGAATCAAAAACTAAACAATTGTACTTAGATTGTTTCCTAGGATTTCTTTCTAGGCTTTTCTTTGTACAAGCGAGTTTGAATCAATTTTAATATTTCTGTAATACCTGTCTTTGATTTTTAATGGCAAACAACTATGTGATCGGACAAACGATCCACGTCGTCTCCCGAATCAACCCCCTCAGGGTCCTTATAACCAAGCCAGGGGATTTGAACTCGAGGTTAGCCACCTGGGCCATACTCTTAACTCCTTATGACATGGTGTTCGTCCCTTAGAAGGCAGTTAAAGGCCAAGCGTTGGCCGATTTCCTAGCAGCACACCCTGTGCCAGAGACGTCAAAGCTCTATGACGACATCCCCGATGAATTCTTATAATCTAATGCTATATTAGACAACCCCATATGGCAACTGTTCTTTGATGGTGCTTCAAGGACATGACCCAAGGATGAGATTGTAGTGTTAGTGGGGGTTGTCCTCATTACCCCCGATAGCCTGATCATCCATCGTGCCTTCTCCCTCATGGAGTCATGTACCAACAACGTTGCTGAGTACAACGCCATCATCATCGGGCTACAACTCGCTAAACAATTGGGGGTTTACTACATCGAAGCCTATGGGGACTCAAATCTGATCATTAGCCAAGTTCGAAGGCAATATGAGGTCCGTCATGAGGCCTAATCCCCTACCATCAGGTGGCCATCGACGTCATCTCTATATTTATAGGTTTTTTATAGAACATGTGACACGTTTATAAAATTTGGAGGCCGTCGCCCTCGCCGATCTCGCCGCCTCTCTCGCAGCTCATGAAAGATCCTAATACACCACAACGGTGATGGGGCGAGAACTCG
>JANAVB010033329.1:0-40454 GCA_029216955.1 Iris pallida | reverse complement strand
AGGGCGTTACATATTTTTGTGGTGGCCCATGCAGGTCGAATTTGTCACTTCAGTTACGTAATTGTACCGAGATGATCCTGCAATATAGGATTAGAGTCTAGGAATCGCATCCACATATTTAATCACCTTCCTTGGTTTCCAAATTCCAAACACTCGGTGTCTCCCTTGATTTTTGCATCTTGCTTGAGCTCTTTCTACCAATACCATTATCTCTTGTGCTTAATCATGGTTAGAAGGATGACTACACTACTATATACTCCTTGGTCAATCATATGGCTAGAGGGATTACATTGACACATGGAATACATTAAGACCATAACTAAGTCATAAAGGCATTTACTAAAAGTGTGATTTAAGGATTAGTAGTTTGTAAGTTGAGATATTACCAAAGGAAGTTTTTATCTTGAGATTTCTAGGTAGTAATTACCAGGGGATTGATAGAATTTTATGTCATACTGCAGGAAAAATAGCTAGAATCTATACCATTAATTTAAGAAATATATTGGATTTTTGAGTTTTGACATCTATGACTTAATGAGTTATAGTTATAGTTATACATCTTTGAGCAGATATAGATCTTAAAAAGTGGCAGTATGAACTTTTTAAATTGAGTCGTACAAGTTGCGATTTATATGTTCATTAAATTTCAAATTTTAACTGGAAGTAATGATATTAAAATTAGGTTTTAAAATATTTGGAAAATATGGAAAAACAAATTGAGGAAAATTTCAAATTTGAAATCGTGTCCTTTGATTTAAGATTTACAAAACTATTTAGATTTTGTGTTAAAAAGTTGTGATTGTGGATATCAAATATTGGAAAAAAAATTGATAACTGATAAGATCTTTTGAATATTGAGTTTAAAGTTTGATTGCTAATATTACAATTTTTGGGAAGAGTTACTAATGATGTGATAAAAAGTTATTTTGATTGATTAAAGGAATTTACCATTTAAATGTTGTGATTATGTTTGAATGACTTAGAAGGAAGATATGGTTGATGAGTGCGTTAAAATATTGAGCGGTAAATTTTAGATTACTCGTTATATGCTAAGGGATTATCTTGAGGATTATTTGAGAAAAAATTTGGAGTTTTAAAGTTATGAAGTGATATTGAAATTTTTATAGGTTCATGATTTATGAACTCTTGAGTTTAAAAGTTGGAATGAAATTGTTAAATTTTGGAAAAGTTAGTTGTAACGTGATGAAAGTCACTTGGAGATTTATGGAAGAGATTAAACTTTTAATCATGATTAAATTAGACGGCTTTGGGTGAATACAAATTATGGTAGTTCATTTTTGATAAATTTATTAAGAAACTTTTTGGAGGAAACTCGATTAAAATTTTAATGGCTGGCCACCAAGATGACCCTAACGAGTTAGAAGTATCCCACACTAATTGCCATATCACTCATGATCATGATAGTAGTATATGCACAGTTGTCCTTGTCATCTACCAAGCTATGTGACTGTACCTCTACCTTGACTTACTCGACCTTCCCTCAATTCTAGATCTTTTAATTGCGACCTTCTAACCCATTCGTAATTTGAATAATGATTTAATTGTTCCTTAACTGTATTCATCTAGGAGACTATCTTTTCTATGGAATTGTGTTCCTAAATTATTTTTACTGGATTCCTTAATTAATTTTATTTCATTCTTTAACTTGATCTTTTTTATTTTTGTGCATTAATTATCACCTCGTGAACTGTAGTGCCCCATCCCGCAAAGTCAATCGGAGGAATCGAAACACCGACGGCGTTCGGACTTAGCCTTGCAATGGCTGCTCGAAGGCTCGCTCGGTCAAGGCGACTCCTCGCTCAGGTGGGGTAGTTTCGATGAACTTGCCTCATCTTAGCCTGCACTTAATAACTCGCATGTTTTCAACTTGCACAAATAGGATAATATAAAAGCTACGAACGCACATAGCTAAGGGAATAATCCCGACGGAAGGTCTTAGAACATGGAAAATGGTCCCACGGTCTGCTTAGAAGTCGGCTCAGCGTGCTTTCAAATGACACACGATCCTTCGTTCTCGTGGCTTGGAAGAAGGAAGTTGGCTTAAGTTGCTGAGTTGTCATGACACTCGAATTAGCCTAAGTCATAGGCGTCGCCCACGTGAATGCTTGATAAAGCATGCACGGTCCCGTCGTTTTGCCCCAACGCTTGAATTGGCCTAAGTCATAGGCATCTCCTGTGTGAATGCTTGACAAAGCATGAACGATCCCATCGTCAAGGCTTGGCATAGCCTTCGCATGTCCCGTGGGTTAAGTCATCTTGCACGGCTTATTGGCTTAAGTCTAGGCCCCCGAGAACTTGGTTGTTCAAGTCGAACGTGTGCACGGCCCATCCTCTCGATATGTAGCTTGGCGTAGCCTTTGCTCGTCGAGTCGCTGCCCGAATAAGTTAGACAAAAGTTGTGTTGGGCTATCGAAGCCATTTCTAGCGTTCCGCTCTAGCAGCGGTTGTCAAGTCGTATAGTCCCTCAAGAACAAGGCTCAACGTATAAAGTATACGACTTGAGCGATAGCGTCGCCTAGAGAACCAGGCCTATCTAAGGCACGAGCCATGATAAATTTAGTAAAGAGTGTGCCACGGACAAAGGAAGTCCACGCGACTGGTTGTCGCCGAGATCGGTCCCGCTACTTGGGAGTCTCGATAAGCCTCGTTCACGCGAGATCGGTCCCGCTACTTGGGAGTCTCGCTAAGTCTTGATAAGTCCCACACACGAGATCGGTCCCGCTACTTGGGAGTCTCGCTAATTCTTGATAAGTCTCATACACGAGATTGGTCCCGCTACTTGGGAGTCTCGCTAATTCTTGATAAGTCTCGTACACGAGATCGGTCCCGCTACTTGGGAGTCTCGATAGAATGATGGAAAGCATGGTCATGAATAAGGAAGGACTGGATAGTCGAGTTGAGTCTTGCATGGTCATTGGACAACTTACGCAAGGGGAATCCCTCGACCGATCGCCAGGGTGCCGGGATCGAGTCGACCTAGGAGGGAAAAGCAGATACTGTACGACCTTCGATGATGGTGCGACTCGTTAGAAGTGAATCGTTACGGTATATGCCATGGGACCATTCGGTGGGGCTCGCACCTCCACGCAAAGGGGTCACCGTGAGCCAAAGATCCAGTATAGCTTGATATTGCTAGTGACCACTCATGTAGATGGGTCGACAGAATAGCGGCAAACCGCGTATATGCCTTTGGATTGGGTCTAGAACTTGAATGCAGGTCTAGTCAGTAACATAATGTCTGGGCCTAAGATTGGGCTGCAGCATAGGCATCGTGCTTGGCATGATACTTGGCGTCAGAATGTTCATGAAATTGACACTAGGTTTGACAAGTCTTGTCTAAGTTGGTTTATGAGTCGAACAGAAAGACCGCAAAGCGGTAGCATGGATAAGTCTTATTAAGTTGCGAGGCACGACCTCAATCTTGATGCACGAACAAGTCTAAGTAAGGTCTAGCGGCACGACAGGCACGAGTCGTGCCCTTGACATCGTTGGCACGAGAATTGGCCTAGAGGCACTTGAGTTTAAGTGAAAGTCTTGGCATGGCCGAGTTCGCATAAGTTGCTCCTCGGCGAAGCACTGTCTCGAATACGTTGAAGTCGCGAATAGAGTATGGTATGACCCTGTCGTCCTGAGTTAAAGTTCGGTCGAGTACGTAAGCGATGAGGCATTGCCTCGATCAAAATACACTATGGCATTATAGCACGACCATGTCGTTGCACATCGAGTTGGTTAGACGTCGTAGTTTTAAAACTGATCCTAAGGTAAGACTAGAAAGACAATCGTAAAGGGACTTGTATTGTACAAAGTAGATGAACGTGTCGGTTTTGTATGGGCGAGCGAGGAGCTCACTCCACCAGTACAGTTGAGTACGGACACCCACATAGTTTTCATGTGCAGGAGCAGATAGAAGCCCGTAGTACGGAGCTCTTGGATGCGTCAAGGCATGAAGTTCCTTGGCGATTCGAAGCGTGCGACCGCGTGGAGTCAAGACTTGTACAGGACATAATGTATGGACATTGCCTTCTGAAGTTTCTGCTGCCTCAAGCATTGTAATCGAGAGATGAGAGAGAGCAGAGTGACTTGTAAAATGAGAGAAAAGTGAGCACGAGAGACTTGTAATCAAGGCCTTGCGCCCATTGTAACATCATTGTTTAATATCAATAAAGATCTTTTTTTGAATAACTTGTGTATTGCTTCTAAATTTCTGCCGCATGTTTAATATTTCTGCTTGGGACTTCTGTGGGATGACCCCGTCGTCGCCGATGTAATCAGCCGTTATGAAACTGCCTTGCACGAACGCAATCTAGGCTCGTGCGGCATCATGCCTTAGCGAGGACGATCGCTCCTACGGGAGCGGGGCGTGACATAATGGTATCAGAGCACGGCTTTACGTCCTTGGATTTCAAGTTGAATTTCTCAGTTTTGAAAGCTCGTCATTGATAAAGAAGTGTGTGTTCTCTCTCAAATGTCCTTCGGCATGTCCATACAATAAGTCTAAATATTTTCAAAAGCTCGTGCAAGCGTTCAATCGAACGCATCAATAGGCCTTTGTGCCTAACGGTGACAACTTGACTTGATAGAAAACTCGGCTAAAGTTAGCATGTCGCGTGTGTGCCCAACTAGTCCTACGTTGACACTAGCAAATAAGCGTGCAAACTCGGATATAGTCTGCACAGGATGGCTATGCACATGGCCTTTTGGCTAAGTTGTGCCGCGTGTCGTGCACCTCGACTTTTTGGTGCAAACGAGTTACGAGCGATATCAAGTATCGCTCATTCGGGAACGGAGATGCACTTAGAGTGTATATCGATAGGAACGCTGTCGAACTAACGCTTAGGCATAAACGAAAGATCGGATTTAGATTTTGAAGAATTATACGAACGACATAGTGCATCGAGACGACGTGAGCGATTACGCTAGAGATTTGTCGAACGAATCTGAAAAATGTCTTGGCGAGTAACGTAAACGTAATTTAGACTAGATCGGATGGCTCGAATCCTGAGTGGTGTATGGTTTGTCTTGGGAATCATTCGAGCAAAAATTGAGGAATACGAGTAGCAACGAGTATGTCGGCGAAGCGATGCGATCGCACAAAGCCTTAGAACGCATCACGCTTAGTTGGTCGTGACTTCGAATGTCTCGAACGAGATATCGTTCGGACAACTTGTGAATGTGCAATGCGAGTTACAAAACGATTTGGAACGATAAAACAAGTGAATGTCTTGATCGAGAAAATCTAGTAAATCACACGTGCGATTTCGGATTGAGTCAAATGAAATGTGAATTGAGTTTTGGACAACGATATTGAAACTAGCTTGAGGAATAGCGATCGAACTTGATCTTGAATATCGAGGAATTATGGTATATCCAGTTCGGACAATAGTATCAGTCGCACGACTCAAAATTGGTTGCAAAGGAAGATCGTCAGGTTACGCATATTTTCGATGGTATTGAGGTGTATCAAAGATCGATATGCGATAACTCGGGGGTACTCTTACACGGCGAATGACGATTGTGCAAATGTCATTGTTCCGATGGATGCTATACTCAGAATGTTGAAAGGTGTCGAGAAAAAAATAAACTTGGATTGAGGATTTTCCAGTTAAACGAATGACGGTCAGATTATCGAACCGAGATCTTGGCTTGGGTGAAAAAAAAAATGTTTGGATTTGCTTCGTTGATAACCACAACGTTGATGTCTTTGTCTTATACAAGCGCAACTCCAGCCTCGCACATGCGTCGCCTCGATTAGGGCGATCACTCCGCGTGAGCACTGGTATGGTGATTCATACAGTGAGGGTGATTGAACTAGCATGGCGTGGCAATTTGTATGCTTCGACTTGTGGTTTGATGCGAAGGTGGACTCAAAAATGACTTAGCTTACATGACGGTCAAATTTGAGGATTGCGTAGGTCCAATCCGCGTAGAGAATGAATTAGTCTAGACGCAAGTAAGAGTTACTCCCCGACGAGAATGATTATTCTGCGGGAGCGTTGCATGGTGATTCATGAACTACTATGGATAATCGGACTCGTGTGAGATTGGGGCGCAATATATCGTCAAAGCTAGACGACCTCGTGATCGAATATATAAATTGGTTAGAACTGGTGACTTGAATGGATTCGAATACACGCAAAATGTGAATAGGTGATCGTGCTCGATATTTAGAAATCTGAGTGATGCGAGCTTGGGTAGAAAACCCCATAATTATCGACTTAACCCTAGGATTGGGGTCAGTATTGGCATTATTGGTGGGGAACTATGATTCCAATCATGACGTTGACTTAGCCTTGAGAAATGGCCTAGCAGTTAGACGAGATGTCCCTGTTTCAAGAGTTAGCAATCGAAAGATTGATCTTGAGGATTGGTTTGAATGGATATCATGAATCAAGAATATGGGAATACCACTCACGAGATTCGGCTGACATACATACATTTCATGGACGTCTGAGTATGTGCACGATGCGACTCGAGTGAGAACGACAAATTCTCTGTCATGCAGCTTGGTGAATGCATGTATTTTGGAGACGCCTGGAATGCATACACGATATAACCAAGTGATGCATTGAATTCAAGCATGACTTGAGGAATGGAAAAGTATTGAGGATCTTGAAATCGTGTTGAAGGAAAGAATGATGATAGTACGAGCGTGGCTCAGAATTTAAGAAACGCGTAGGCGAAGTGTGTACGATAAATTATGGCGTGCCCCGCATGACTGTCATAGTTTCGTGTCTAGGCTCGATTAAGTCTTGGCCATAGAAATGGTAGGATGGCTTGCCTTCAGATAAGTCTCGAGGACGAGACTTGTTCTGAGTGGTTTATGTTGTAGTACCCCGTCCCGCAAAGTCAATCGGAGGAATCGAAACGCCGACGACGTTCGTACTTAGCCTTGCAATGACTGCTCGAAGGCTCGCTCGGTCAAGGCGACTCCTCGCTTAGGTAGGGTAGTTTCGATGAACTTGCCTCATCTTAGCCTGCACTTAATAACTCGCAAGTTTTCAACTTACACAAGTAGGCTAATATAAAAGCTACAAACGCACATAGCTAAGGGAATAATTCCGACGGGTCGGAAGGTCTTAGAACATGGAAAATGGTCCCACGGTCTGCTTAGAAGTCGGCTAAGCGTGCTTTCAAATGACACTCGATTCTTCATTCCCGTGGCTTGGAAGAAGGAAGTTGGCTAAGTTGCTAAGTTGCCACGACACTCGAATTAGCCTAAGTCATAGGCATCGCCCGCGTGAATGCTTGATAAAGCATGCACGGTCCCGTCGTTTTGCTCCAACACTTGAATTGGCCTAAGTCATAGGCGTCGCCTGCGTGAATGCTTCGAAAAGCATGCACGGTCCCGTCGTCAAGGCTTGGCATAGCCTTCGCATGTCCCGTGGGTTAAGTCGTCTTGTACGACTTGTTGGCTTAAGTCTAGGCACCCGAAAACTTGGTTGTTCAAGTCGAAAGCGTGCATGACCCGTCCTCTCGATGCGTAGCTTGGCGTAGCCTTTGCTCGTCGAGTCGCTTCCCGAATAAGTTAGACAATAGTTGTGTTGGGCTATTGAAGCCATTTTTAGCACTGTCCCGCTCTATCTACGATTGTCAAGTCGCGTAGTCCCTCGAGAACAAGGCTCGTTGTTGTAGAAGCATGGAAAATATTGCTTTTAGTCCCACATCGAAAAGGAGAAGAAGAAAGGGCTTACTCCATAGAGCCCCCTTACCTCCTTTGAAAAGGGCACCAACTTCTCTTCCCTCCTTCCAAACTTGGACTCTTCCTATTGCGCACCTTCGGGTGCTAAGTAGAAGAAGTCTAGGGCAGCGCGGGCTCTTCGGGCTCAGTCAGCTGTCCCAACCTCTGACCATCACGAGCGTCCCGCTAAGTGGGCCTCTGATGGAAAGTTGTACAAAGCCGCTCGTGTCCAGCCCCCAGCGGCAAACGGACAGAGTGGTTCTCAAGAGTCTCCCAACAAAGATCGAGGGCAAGTGTTTCTAATCAGGGAGCAAACATGATACCTACGCACTCGTGTGTTCGGAATACCCGGGCCCACAAAGCGAGTGCACGGGCTGATCAAGACATTCCTCATGCGAGTCATGAGACGTCCTTCATGCGGCTCGGTCATGAGACATTCCTCATGCAGCTCGGTCATGAGACGTCCTTCATGCGGCTCGGTCATGAGACGTCCTTCATGCGGCTCGGTCATGTGACGTCCTTCATGCGGCTCAGTCATGAAACGTTCTTCATGCGGCACAGAACTCAGGAAGCTTCATGCGGCTCAAAATCAGACGAGCTTCATGCGGCTCAGGAGTCCCATGCGGCTCAAACACATAGGCAGCTCGAGTAAACTCCATGCGGCTCAGAGAGAGAGGCCACGTGGCATTCAAAACAGCTGTGCTCAACGACTGGACGTATTTAATGTTCTAACGGCTGACAGCTGACAGATGACAGACCTGACATAAAGTTGTCATAATGACTGACACGAAAAGCAGAATTTTTCTAGGAAATAAGGAAAATCTTCATCAATACGGCGCTGTCTACCAAGCTTCGAGGCAGGTCCATGCGGCCAGACTAGACGAGTTCATACGGCCAGTGCAAAGAAATCTATGCGGTTCAAACCATGAAGGCCCCCATGCGGCTCAGCCATGAAGAAACCCATGCGGCTCGGCCATGAAGACTCTCGTGCGGCTCGGCCATGAACATATTCATGCGGCTCGGTCATGAACATATTCATGCGGCTCGGTCATGACAACCTTCATGCGGTTCGAGTGTAGAGACTATTCATGCGGCTCGGTCATGAAATCTTCCATGCGGCTCGGTCATGACGACCTTCATGTGGCCCAAATATGAACACTCCTCATGCGGCTCAATAATGATGACAGGACACGTGTCCTAAACATAATCAAATTTCGGGTCAGATTCTAATAATTTGGGACACGTGGCAAGAGAATGAATTAAATTGATTCATTTAGATTTGCAGACATCAGCAAATCATCATGATGGAGATTTATTGCAATCAACATTTATTATTGATGGGATTTGGCATAATCCACATTAATGGTCCAGATCCTTCACACTCAAGACTAATGGTCTAGATTGATCAATCACCAGGCCGCCGCCACTTTGAGAACGGGTAATCAGCCAAACCCTAATGATGCTTCCCCACTATTATAAATAGCAGGGTGCCATTCCCTTGCAAAATAGACAGAGTCAAAAAAAAAGAGGAGAAGAAGAGAGAGAGAGGTCGACACCAAAAGAAATAAGAAGAGAGAGATCTACATAGAGAGAGCTCCCCCTTCCTTCTTGATAATCACAGAGAGAGAGAGAGAAGCCAGAAGAGAAATCCGAGGAGAGCGAAAAGAGCGTTTCTTCGTCAACGCCAAGCAGATCTTTCCCGAGCCAAGACTGTATACTGATCGTCCAAGGAGTAAGGCAGAGCGGCCGTCGCTTTTCTGAGCCTCTATCGTCACCCCCCAGAATCAAAAATAAACAATCGTACTTAGTCTGCTGTACCTAGGTTTTCGTCCCTAGGCTTTCTTTGTACGAGCGAGTTTGTATTGTGAGTCTAAGTTCAGTCCTCCGATAATTGTTCTGTTCTTTTACAATCAATGGCAAACACGATGGCGACTCTGCTGGGGACTAACTTCTCCACGGCTGAGGAGTTGGTGACGCAATCAGATGCAGCCAAACTTGGCTCCACACAAAAGAAGATGGTCGTCCGTTTTGACCAACAGGCGTTCGAAGAGATGCTCTCTGAAGGCAGCGCTGGCCCGGCCCAGAAGCGCACCCGCACCACGAAGGCTCGCAAAGAATGGAGACCGAAGTCATTTGCTCCTCCTCAAGCCCTCGATGGGATTCCTTCTGTTGCTCAAGACGGCGAGAAGGATTCTCCTGCGGTCCCACTTCAGATCGTAGACAACTCTGCTGTCCCCAAGTCCGACAGAAGAAAACATTATGATGCTGGACTTGCAGGGACTAAGAGGGACTCTCCGTGGACCGAACCACAGAAGAGTATTAGCCGTAAGGAGAAAGCCCATGCGGCTACATCCGCCAACCGCATGAAGAAACTCATGCGGCTACTTCTGTCAGCCGCATTACTTATGCGACTACAGTTCCCAATAACATGGATGAGACTCATGCGGCCAGTAAAGTCAATCATTTGCAGAAAACCCATGCGGCCACAGATGCCAACCGCATGCGGCCAGCCTGCACGGTCGTGACCCCTAGCCGCATAAGAACTCGTCCGACGACAGGAGACAACCGCATGCAGACAGCCTGCACGGTTTCCGCTCCCAGCCGCATAGCACCTGCTCCATGCTCCTCTCGATCAGTTTTCGACCGTCTCTCGTACGGTCCGAACCCTGATAACTCTCTGGATGATAAGCCAGACTCTGTGATGTTCAACTTGGACTCTTCCTATTATGCACCCACGAATGCTAGAAAGAAGAAGTCTAGGGCAGCACGGGCTCATCAAGCCCAGACAGCTGCCCCAACCTCTGACTATCAGGGCGTCCTGCTGATTATCAGACGGGCCTCTGATGGGAAGTTGTACAGAACCGCTCAAGTCCAATCCCCGGCGGCGAACGGACAGAGTGGTTCCTCTGACCTGCGTGAGGCGATCCTCCACAAACGTAAGAAAAGAGAAGGGGCCTCGGCGTGCAAAGAATCCTCACATGGACGTCACTGCACCCAGATCATCGTCAACTGCTGCTGCAACAATGCGGCTGTAACGGAAGATCGTCCGTCCATCTTCCACAGACTACAGCACCCGAACTCAGAAGATGAGGCACCTCCTGCTGTCTCCTGCAATTCCACTCAGAAGGTCCCCGCCAAGGGGAGAGGGAAGAAGACAAGCATCTCCAGTCCAAAGATATCAGCCACTACAGCTAAGAAATTGTCGGCTAAATGTTTGCCCTCCACCGGAGTATACCAACACACCCGTTCGAAGACAAAATCTGCTGCAACAGGAGACTCATCGTCCTCGACCCTGGGGGTCGTAGGAGCTGGGGGTAGTACTCCTCCGAACGTCCACAATAATCCAATGTTTCAAGGAGACGAACCCCGAGAAACAACCCTCCCATCGGGTACAACAGATGCTGACTCTCGAGACGAAGCAAGCTCCGAAGCTGGGGGTAGTGTTCCTTCCGAGTTCGAACCTGAAGAGAACATTCCCACATATCCAGTTGATTTCTCGACGCATGGGTACGACTCGGAGGGTACATCCTACACCACTCCCTTCGTCACTCCTCATGTGAAGACGGTATTCATGCCAGAAAATGCAAGGCCTGCCAAATCCACGCGGATTTCATTCATCGACCATCCGAGTTTCTTCATCCAACGGTGGCATCCTGGCCATTCGAAGCATGGGGAATGGATATCATTGGTCCAATCACCCCACCTTCCTCCCGAGGATACCGCTTCATACTTGCGATCACTGATTATTTCTCCAAATGGGCGGAGGCTGTCCCACTCGCAGAAGTTAAAACTTCAAACGTGATCAGCTTCCTTAAGCATCACGTTATCTACCGCTTCGGACTACCGCGAAGAATCATCCATGATAATGGTCCACAGTTTATAAGCCATGCATTCTACCGATTCTGCGATAAGCACCGTATTCAGAATGTTGCTTCGACAGCATACAACCCGGCAGCAAACGGGTTGGCAGAAGCATTCAACAAAACAATCATCAAGCTCCTCAAGAAGTTCTTCTCCTCCAACAAACGCGACTGGAACGAGAAGCTCCGCGAGTGCTTATGGGCTTATCGCACCACGGTTCGAACAGCCACCGGGAATACACCATTCTCTTTGGTATACGGGAGCGAGGCAGTCCTCCCTTTGGAGACTCAGATCCCCTCACTCCGCGTTGCCCTCACTTATCAATTGACAACGGATGATAACTACCGACGACGATTACAAGAGTTGGAGGCTTTAGATGAAAAGCGCCTCCTAGCTCAGCAAATGATCGAGCTATACCAAGCACGCATCTCAGGAGCCTTCAACAAAAAAGTTAAAATCAGAACATTCCAAGTGGGTGATATTGTTCTGGCAGTCCGAAGACCGATGGTCATGACTCACAAGACCACCGGTAAGTTCCAACCAAAATGGGAAGGTCCATTTGTCATCGAGACCGTGTTCTCCAACGGCGCCTACCGTCTCGCTAAACCGAACGGAGATTTGCTCATGTTGCCCGTCAATGGCAAGTTCCTGAAGAAATACTATGTTTGAACATCATTCGCCAGATTATCGAGTCATGTACTCCTTCAGTACCACTGAACTCCCATCCATCATTCTCCAGATTATCGAGTCATGTACCCCTTTAGTACCACTGAACTCTCGTCCACCCTATTTCAGATTATCGAGTCATGCACCCGCTGGTGCCGCTGTACTCTCACTCCCTCAATAGTCCAAATTACCAAGTTATGTACCAGCTAGTGCCTCTAAACTTACATTTCGGTCACTCTTTCAGATAGTAAGTCAAGTATGATTATACCTCTGAACTTTCTTCCTGTCAGAGATCCTCCCTCAGGATTCACTACCTGCGCTCCCGGTGCACAAAAAGGGTAGTCGATCCACCAATTTCCGAAACGACCATGTCCTCATTACCTCTGAGTCATCCTCACTTCCACCAAAAATAAACCGCCCCCTCGCATAGAACTTCCACGTTCTCCTACCTCTGAGTCGTTCTATGTACCCAATCTTTATTGAGCCCACTCCTGCCATGTCCTCACTACCTCTGAGTGGGAAGGCTCCGTCGAAGAAATCGTTATATTTGCCATGTCCACATTACCTCTGAGCAAGTATGTCGATCCCCTTTTAACCTATTATCTGTACCCACAACCGGAGTACGACAAGGATAATAGGTCCACAAATGTCCTCTGTTGACCACAAATGTCCTCTGTTGACCACAAATGTCCTCTGTTGACCACAAATAGCTTCCGTAAAGTCTCTCCTGCCATGTTCTCATTACCGCTGAGCAGGAAGATTTCACGATAAAACCTTCATGTTTGCCATGTCATTATAACCTCTGAGCAAATATGATCGGTTCCCTTTCACCCCATTATCTGCATCCTGAACTAGGGTACGCCAAGGGTAATAGGTCCACAAATATTCATTCGCTAAGCTTCTTAGCATAAATCCACCATCTTACCATGCCCCGGGAGCCCAGCTGCTCTACGGCATTCCTTCCTCCAGTACCGAGAACATCCATGACCACTTTGCCGTGGCTGTCCCGGACATCCTATCTAAACTGTTATCCGTACCTAAAACCAAGGTACGCCTAGGATGACAGGTCCACAAATAAATCCCCCAGCAAGTCCAAATTCCATAAACACCGCAAGTACAAGAAAGAAAAGATGAGTTGAAACATGCTCATTTATTCAAAAATCAAAGGGCTACATCAGCAGGGATCACACCCCCTTGCAAAAATTAAAAAGAAAGAAAAAAAAAGAGAAAGAGAGAAGAAGAAGCATACAGAAAAACCCTATGCGGCATGAACGGGGCCATGCTTCTTGTTCAAAGTATTCCAATTTTTACAAATTGAAAACTTTGAAGGGGGTCCTGTAGAAGCATGGAAAATATTAGAATAATGATCCATGCGGCTCGGAGTAAGAAGCTTATGCGGCTCACACAGGAGCGGCCCTATGCGGTTCAAAGAAGACTCTCAAATCGCATGCGGCTCGGGAGCGTATGCGGTTCAGCAAGGCACATGTGGCTCGATGGATGCCATGTGTGATCCTTCCCTACAGCTGGTCGTTTGGGGGGGTGGCCTCATTTAATGCTCTGACACGACTTGGCGACTGTGACTGCTCTGACATAAAGTGTCATAATGACTCTGCCATAATGACAGACTTTTCGGGAAAGGAAGAAGATCTCTGACCCGAACCGTCAGAAATTCTAGGTTGCCACGTGGCAACTCTCATGCGGCTTAAATGGGAAACAGCTCCATGCGGCTCACGAAGAAGTCACTCTATATGGTTAGCAGAAATCAGCCATATGCGGCCCACCGAGAGTTCAATCCCTGCGACTCAATACAATGCTAGCTCATGCGGCTCGCAAAGGCTATGCATATGCGGCTCACGGAAGGTTCGTCCCCTGCGGCTCGATGAGGCATTATCTCATGCAGCTCCGGAAGAGTATCTCTCTGCGGTTCGAGGATAGTCAATCCTATGCGGCTCTGACAGGATTCACAATTAAGACACGTGGCATGAGATCAATAAGAGATTTAACCGAATCTCAACAAATATATTTGACATCATTGTCATAATTACTGAGATCAGGGCATATTATTTATCATCAAGCTAATGGAATACGTGGCGAGCAATCAGACATTAGCATAATTAATCACGAGGATTTAAAGCAGCTAGCATTAATTGCTCATGAGATACGATGCTATCTGCACTAATGGCCGAGATTCACTATAATCAGGATCAAGGGTTCAGATAGAATGAAGGAGCACCGACATTCCAAACAGATAATCATTAGCAAACCCTAATGATCACCCCCCCCACTCTTATAAATAACCAGCATCATTTCCTTGAAAGAAAAAAAAAGAGGAGAAGAAGAGAGAGAGAGGTCGGCACCAAAAGAAATAAGAAGAGAGAGATCTACACAGAGAGAGCTCCCCCTTCCTTCTTGATAATCACAGAGAGAGAGAGAAGCCAGAAGAGCAATCCGAGGCGAGCGAGAAGAGCGTTTCTTCGTCAACGCCAAGCAGATCTTCCCCGAGCCAAGGCTGCATACTGATCGTCCAAGGAGTAAGGCAGAGCGGCCGTCGCTTTCCCGAGCCTCTATCGTCACCCCCCAGAATCAAAAATAAACAATCGTACTTAGTCTGCTGTACCTAGGTTTTCGTCCCTAGGCTTTCTTTGTACGAGCGAGTTTGTATTGTGAGTCTAAGTTCAGTCCTCCGATAATTGTTCTGTTCTTTTACAATCAATGGCAAACAGTTGTATAAAGTATATGACTTGAGCGATAGCGTCGCCTAGAGAACCAGGCCTATCTAAGGCGTGAGCTACGGTAAATTTAGTAAAGAGTGTGCCACGGATAAAGAAAGTCGACGCGATTGGTTATCGTCGAGATCTGTCCCGCTATTTGGGAGTCTCGATAAGCCTCATTCACGCGAGATCGGTCCCGCTACTTGGGAGTCTCGCTAAGTCTTGATAAGTCCTGCACACAAGATCGGTCCCACTAATTGGGAGTCTCGCTAAGTCTTGATAAGTCTCGTACACGAGATCGGTCCCGCTACTTGGGAGTCTCGATAGTAAGATGGAAAGCATGGTCATAAATAAGGAAGGACTGGATAGATCGAGTTGAGTCTTGCATGGTCATTGGACAACTTGCGCACAAGGGGAATCCCTCGACCGATCTCCGGGGCACCGGGATCGAGTCGGCCTAGGAGGGAAAAGCAGATACCGTACGGCTTTCGACGACGGTACGACTCGTTAGAAGTAAACCGTTACGGTATATGCCACGGGGCCATTCGGTGGGGCTCGTACCTCCGCGCGAAGGGGTCACCGTGAGCCAAAGATCCAGTGTAGCTTGATATTGCTAGTGACCACTCATGTAGATGGGTCGGCAGAATTACGGCAAATCGCGTGTATGCCTTTGGATTAGGTCTAGAACTTGAATGCAGGTCTAGTTGGTAACACAATATCTGGGCTTAAGATTGGGCTGCAACATAGGCATCGTGCTTAGCATGTTACTTGGCGTCAGGATGTTCATGAAATCG
Organism: Iris pallida; assembly: GCA_029216955.1. Classification (NCBI taxonomy): domain Eukaryota; kingdom Viridiplantae; phylum Streptophyta; class Magnoliopsida; order Asparagales; family Iridaceae; genus Iris; species Iris pallida. The sequence goes on along the minus strand of JANAVB010033329.1, from coordinate 24,723 downwards.
ACACTAGGTTTAACAATCATGTCTAAGTTGGTTTATGAGTCGAACAGAAAGACCGCAAGACGGTAGCATGGATAAGTCTTGATAAGTTGCGAGGCACGACCTCAATTTTGATGCACGAACAAGTCTAAGCAAGGTCTAGCAGCACGACCGGCACGAGTCGTCCCCTTGATGTCGTTGGCACTTGAATTGGCCTAGAGGCACTTGAGTTTAAGTGCAAGTCTTGGCACGACCGAGTTCGCATAAGTTGCTCCTCGGCGAAGCAATGTCTCGAATACGTTGAAGTCACAAATAGAGTATGGCACGACCCTGCCGTCCCGAGTTAAAGTTCGATCGAGTACGTAAGCGATGTGGTACTGCCTCGATCAAAATACACGTTGGCATTATAGCACGACCATGTCGTTGCACATCGAGTTGGTCAGACGTCGTAGTTTTAAAACTGATCCTAAGACAAGACTAGAAAGACAATCGTAAAGGGACTAGTATTGCACAAAGTAAATGAACCTGTCGATTTTGTATAGGCGGGCGAGGAGCTCAGCCCACCAGTACAGTTGAGTACTGACAACCACATAGTTTTCATGTGCAGGCGCAGGTAGAAGCTCGTGGTGTGGAGCTCGCTTCGATGCGTCGAGGCGTGGAGTTTCTTGGCAATTCTAACCGTGCGGTCGCGTGGAGTCAAGACTTATACAGGACATAATATATGGACATTGTCTTCCGAAGTTTCTGCTGCCACAAGCATTGTAATCGAGAGATGAGAGAGAGCAGAGTGACTTATAAAATGAGAGAAAAGTGAGCCCGAGAGACTTGAATCAAGGCCTTGTGCCCATTGTAATATCATTGTTCAATATCAAAAAAATATCTTTTTTTAATAACTTGTGTATTGCTTCTAAATTTCTGCTGCATGTTCAATGTTTCTACTTGGGACTTCTGTGCGACGACCCCGTCGCCGTCGATGTAATCGGCCGTTATGAAACTGCCTTGCACGAGCGCAATCTGGGCTCGTGCGGCATCACGCCTTAGCAAGGACGATCGCTCCTACGGGAGCGGGGCGTGACATGAACACCCACTTTCTATTTTAGATCTTTTGGCGTCCCTTACCCTGACTTTGATATTCGGAGTGTAATACTAGCTGTTACCTTCCAACAAATTTCATATGTAAGACCTAGACGAGCCCACCTTCTTGTAGACATATCATGTCCTATTAAAACCTATATCCTTATACTCTATTTTGATGATATGACTTTCTGGTCAAAAAGGCTAAACAATAACCTCTACCATGATACCAAATACTTTCTGACTTTAAGTAGAGACTCAACCTTGATTCAAATCTTTTGACCCGATATAAGATTGTGATATACTTAACTCCTTAAATGCTTAACCTTGTGCTTCATCTTGATTACTTGACCCGTTGTCCCATCACACTATTAGTTTAATTCTTGTTAGTTGGGTAGAATACTTCACAACCTAACAAATCCTAGTCCTTGTGAACCACATTGATAAGTCCACTTAGACTAGAAATTCAAAGGACATTAACTTATCTAGACAACCAGGCCATAAGTGAAGAAAACTAGAACAACTGGAAAGGCCCACCCTTTGGGTAAGACTTGATTTTAAAAGATCTTGGAGTAACTAAATTCCTTCATCATTACCTCCCCTACTTATATTTTGACTATCTTACGCTGTTAAATTAGCTTAGCTTTGCAAGCTTATTCTTTTATCGAGCTTGATCGTGACATATTTTATTGGGTGCACCCACCAACATATTATCTAATCAGAACCGGTGCATGATTGTCTTATCAACATATTGCACTTTAGTTCGTATTCATATATTATTCTACGTGGATAGAGACATAGTTAAACTTGCCCAAGAGTCTCATCCGTGACAGCCTTGGAAATTCTCTTTTGAATTATTTTCGTCGCCTATAAACCCCGTATTCGTACTCAATAGCCTCATCTTTGAAACCTTTATTGTTCTTGTCTTTTACTTATTTTAGAAAGACAATGTATTATACTTAATAGATCGATCCAAGGTATCACCTTTAGTTGTCCTATCAGTTATATATACACGAAATGTAGATAACCACCGACCGACTCATGTGGCTATATCCACGCCTTTAACTACTGTAACGCCCTAGTTCCAAAATACGTAGGACTAGGAACGTAGACATGCCAGCTGTATTTATACGAAGTATATTCCAATATATGGAAACCTCATATGAATACATAAGCTGTAAAATGCAGTAGAACCATAACTAATCTCATCCACGCAAAATAAATGAATAGAAGACATCATATAAAGATAATGAATTGTCTTGATACAATATGTTGGGCGGAGACAAATCCACTACCAACAAAATAAGGAAATAAAATACATGGAAAATAAAATGAGTGGCGAGCGAAGCGAAGACGATCCAAGTACAATCATCCTCAAAGAGAATAGCGATGATCATAGCTAGAGCTAGAATACCTACGAAAGACAGTAGCACACACCTGAAGAGATAACCAGGTCCTCAGAGGGACGTAACAAGACACATAATATCATGCCATATAAACTGAATAAATATTGCTCAAATAAATAAGTCAATCGAATTATAACATGGTCCAATACGCACCTATTGAACGAGTGTACCATCCCCCCAACCAAACAAGGACAGGAAATGGTAAACTAATTCACGGTGACGTATCTTTCCAGGCTAAAAATCCAATATGGTATCCGGACCCCAACAAGGTTCAATACCTTCTCATCGAAGTAGTAAGTCACACCTACAACCAAACAAGGACAAGATGTGACGTACTAATCCGCGACAAGTTATTGTTCCAAGCCACGGTCAGAAACAAGTACCCAAAACAAAAGTACTCGTACCTAACGGATAAAGGTGGCCTAACCGTTCTATGTGAAATGTAGTTAAGAACAATCCTTTCTACGCATGGGCCCTGGCTAAATAGGATCAGCATTGTCCCCCTTGGGCACCAGAGGCCCCATTAGTAAGAGCATGACATTCCGCAGAATCATCAGTGGCCGTCAGTAATCATGGGTCATCAACCCCGTATCTCCAGCGGAGAGTCCGGGTCACAAGTGAAGTGCATCGAAGCCCATACGCTAAGGAATTGTCCTCCCCGCCCAATGCCTACTATGTTGTATCCACAACATTAACCTCTATAACCGCTAAGTCAAACTAGCATGCAACCTCTATTAGCGGTTATTCCTATCGCACGGCTTGTACGTATTGGTGGCCAGCCAATCACGTACTTTCGTATCCTACATGCGACACACAACTTCGTGTTACAACGTGTCAAGGCCAATGAATGCAACAAACAAGGTGGTCCCTTAAATCTAGGTTTAATGTGAAGAACAGATGACAACTCTAGAGGGGGGTGAATTGAGTTTATAGAGATAATAAATAATTAAAAAATCAAACTCTTTCACAATCAAAAATTAATCAGAGTAAATACGGAAGTAAATGAGAAGCAAGAAAGCATACGCAAACACAACCGATTTTAACCTGGTTTCCCTCGTGGAGGACTAGTCCAGGCCTGAGAACTCTAGCTCAGGATTAAATCCACTATTTGTGAAATAGTAGTTATACCCCGTGCCTTTTCTTCAGAAGAGCACGTCAACTTCTTACAAAAGATCGCAGTGGCGATGCTTGGAATTTTTCAAGCGACTTCTTGAACTCTTGCACAAGACTCCTAACTGAGAGATGCTGAGCACTCGAGACTTAGGAAGCTTGTGGCTAGTATATGATGAAGGGTATGGCTTATATTGAGCTTAAGAGAGAAGAGAAGAGAAGATTAGATGATTAAAAATGAGTGAATTCTTGGCCTATTTATAGGGTTTTAACAGGCAGAATTCGGCCAGAGTTCTGGTAGGAATTTTTAAATATTTGGCCGTTGGACAACTAGCAACCAGCCAGCCCTAAAAATTATGGTGCTGATTTTTAGGGGACAGAGTTCGGCCCGAACTCTGTGTGGAGGAAGAGTTCGGCCCGAACTCTGTCTCTAGAGCACAGAATGGGTCCAAGGGTCCAGTAGGCTGATTTTGGATGTGGAGCTTTATGGATTTGGATAGGTTATGGGTTGAGTCTTAAGAGCCCAGCATAACTCAGCTTACAATCATTCTAGACTCAATAAATATAAAAGTACAGACTCAAAAAATGATTCGTATTTGCAAAACTGAGCTGTCGTCTGGCTTGAGCTGGATGTAGTCGTCGTGTGTCGTATTGAATTATCACAAGTACTATTCAGTCAATGTTATCAATATTTGGTTGACTGTGACTTTGTGTCTACAATCTCCCCCATATTGATGTTTGACAAAATAATAATTGTATATTCAATATCCATACCTAGACACATATAACGACATAGCTCCCCCATAATTAGTGCCGAGCTTAAGAATAGCTCCCCCATAAACAATGTTGTGCAATGCTATGAATCTTGTTGGCCTGTTAATAATATTCTTCCAAAAGCACATATAAACCAAACAGAACAGAATATACACATATCTCCCCCTTTTGGCATTTAGCAATATGAGATATAAACAATAACTGGCAAACACACCCAAAAGAGAAGAAATTGCATATAAACTAAGATAATAACCAAGAGTCATAATGACATAGAAACTGATAATAGAACTGCCAAAGTCTCAAAAGAATAACTCATAATAAGTCTACTACAAAGCAAGTACAGAAAAGCAACTAAAGCAAAATGCATAAACATAATCTAAGATCCTCAGTAGCATCATCAAGAGTAGTCCATATCCATCATCGAGCATGAGATGGCCCGGCGCCGTCCGATGGATCAGTAAAGGAGCGACGTGGGTCCACAAATGTTGCATCCGGATCCATATAGCGACGAACCCAAGGGTCATCAATACGAAATCTCTCACGATCTGGGTCTCGCTCCATAGGAATGGGCATGGTAGGATGGCGAGACATGGAATACCGAATTTTATGCAGCGAGTTGCTGATAGCACTCATCTGCAAAGTAGTCCGATAATCCAGCTGAGTCCATCGATCGTCCTCCAAAGTGAAGCAATCTCGGAGCATGGCCTGAAGAGACTCAAGAGTGGCATGAGAAGGAGGAGGATCCTGTCCAAGAGGAGGGGCATCTGGCTCATCATAAGAATGCTCAGATACTACTGGTGAGCCAATGGCCGCCTGAAGCTTCCTTGCCTTAGAGAAGAAGGCAGGGACAGGTAAGAATGGACACTCATCAAGGGGTACATGAAACGTACGAAAGATCATAGGAAGGTATAATGTATAAACCAAAGATCTTGGTTTCTTTCAACTGTTGATCATCCAATCCATCATTGTGCGTGGAAGGTTAAAGGGAACATGGAAGAGGAGATGGTACAATACTGAGATCTCAAAATAAGTGACTTTATCGGTAGAACCCGCTTTGGGTAGAATGGTGTTGAAAATGATCCGATGAAGCTCATAGAAATAAGGAGTGAGGAAATTTGCCAAAAGCTTACGAGGACGTGTGTTAGGGCTACACAGGTCGTCCTTGAAGCTTTCTAGTAAAATTCCTTCCGAAAAGATAAAGGATCTAGCTTCTACAAGCTTTTCCCATGAATTAGGCTCTTGAAGTTCAAGATATTCGGCTAATTCAAAATCATCAAAGGAGATACCAATTCCTGCAACTCGTGAATAAATATGAGTGTCATCATGGGTTAAGTTGCAGTAAAACATTTGAATGGCACTACGATAAATGACCAAATTTGAGGTAACGAGTTCATCAAGGCAAAGGTCATGAAATAGTGCATCATATTGTAAGAATATAGTAAAGTTGATGGGGTGTCCCACAAATACTGGACGTGTCCGAAAATCACTAAACCAATCGTTTGAGGCGTCTAGTGATACAAAAATTCGGTCGTCATAAGTGTTTGGGTCATGGGGACGTGGAGGATTGAACAACGGATGGATTTGTTGTTCAATGGCTGGTGCAACGGGTGGTGCAACGGGCGGTTCAATACGTGGAGGAGCATTCGACGAGGATGCTCCCTCTGTCCGAAGTCTCTTTCCGCGGTTGAATAGACGAGGAGCCATAAAACAATAGATAATGAAAGAAATTAAGATATAGAAAAGTAAGGAATTATACCTCAAACTAGTGATGTACAATGGAAGAGAATTGAAAAATAAGCCTTCTCCTTGAGTTTGGGGAAGAATGGAGCACAAAAGAGGAGAAATTAGGGTTAGGGTTTTGAGAGAATTGTGTTTGAGAAGGTGGAAAGGTGGTAAGAAAGAAGGAGAGGGAAGAGAAACCGAATATAGGGGAAGGGTTTCTCTTGGTCGGACCTAATCAAGGCCATTGGATCTAATTCTTGATCAACGGCTGAGACTGTTCCCGGTTCTGGAACAGTCGGGCCGAATTCGGCCCGAACTCTGGTAGGAGCAGAGTTCGGCCCGAATTCTGGGTCCTGGTCACAGAACAGGAATCAGGCAGAAAAAGAAAAAATATTGGTTAAGTAATAGACAAACCAATATAAGATAAGAGTATAAAGATAGGAAAGATCCAATTAGTAAACAAAGGAATAACAGAAAGTGAGATTGAAGCAGCAATATGAAATTGAAATCATAGTATTTCAGCATGTGATAAATGAAAATGAACCATATAATAAACAAGGAATTATATCATAATTCAATATTTTGAAGCTGCCATGGGTTAGCTGCAGGAGCCGGATCCCAGCTAGCGGTAGTCTTGAGGACTAGAGCACCGTGTCGCTTAGGCTTTTACGCCTTGTTGTCAGAAAGACCCTTTCGGCTTGTACCCATAGCAAGTTCATCATAATAGAATCAAGATATACTCGATATTTACGCAGGTCTATCTTAATTTACAACAGCTTCTTCTAAGATTCCAAGTTCACGACAAAGAAAATTGAAGCGCTCTTCGGATAATGGTTTTGTGAAGAAGTCTGCTAACTGATGATCAGTGTCAATAAATTCTAAGTTAGTCGTACCATTTTGCTGATGATCACGCAAAAAGTGGTGACGAATTTCAATGTGCTTCGTGCGTGAGTGACAAATGAGATTCTTAGTAAGATTTATAGCACTAGTGTTGTCACAAAAGATTGGAATATGCATGAAAGATAAATTATAGTCTTCAAGGGTTTGCTTCATCCACAGAATTTGTGCACAACAACGTCCAGCTACGATGTATTCAGCTTCTGTTGTGGATAGTGCGACAGAATTCTGCTTCTTGCTAAACTAAGAGACTAAAGCTTTTCCTAATAAATGACACGTACCGTTCGTACTTTTACGGTCGACCTTACATCTGGCGAAGTCAGCATCAGAGTAACCAATGAGGTCAAATAATGTTGACTTGGGATACCATAGGCCCACTGTAACTGTACCCTTAAGGTATCGAAAGATACGCTTAACTGCGGTCATGTGTGATTCCTTAGGATTTGCTTGATATCTAGCACACAGGCAAACGCTAAATATAATATCAGGGCTACTTGTAGTAAGATAGAGTAGACTGCCTATCATACCTCGATACTTATATAGATCTACGGGTTTGCTACTATCATCTGGTTCAAGTTTGGTTGAAGTAGCCATAGGAGTGCTGATTGGTTTGACGTTGTCAAGGTCGAATTTCTTCAGCATGTCCTTTGTATACTTCGACTGACAGATGAAGGTTCCATTTGACATTTGTTTGACTTGCAGCCCAAGAAAGTAGTTGAGCTCCCCCATCATGCTCATCTCAAACTCGGTCTGCATACACTTGGCAAAATCTTGACAAAGAGTTACATCAGTGGAACCAAATATAATATCATCTATATATATTTGTACTAAAAGAATAGTGTCTTTAAAAGATTTTATGAAAAGTGTGGTGTCAATTTTCCCTTTTGAAAAACCTTTCTCAAGCAAGAAATTGCTTAGCCGTTCATACCAAGGTCTAGGAGCTTGTTTGAGGCCATACAACGCTTTCTTTAGCTTGAACACGTGGTCGGGAAATTTGTGATTTTCAAAGCCAGGAGGTTGTTTCACATAAACTTTCTCCTTAATAAATCCATTCAAGAAAGAACTTTTAACATCCATTTGAAATAATTTGAAATTTAAAATTTTGAAAATTTGCAAATGCACAAAGCATCCGAATGGATTCCAATCTAGCAACAGGAGCATACGTCTCTTCATAGTCGATACCTTCCTCTTGGTTGTATCCTTGAGCTACTAGACGAGCTTTGTTGCGTGTGACTGAACCATCTTCATTCACTTTGTTTCTAAAAACCCATTTGGTACCAATAATCGAGTGATTAGCTGGTCTAGGAATGAGTTCCCATAATTGGCTCCTCTCGAATTGGTTGAGTTCCTCTTGCATAGCAGAAATCCAAAATTTATCATTGAAAGCTTCTAAAATGTTTTTTGGCTCAATTTGTGAAATAAAGGCAGTGCTAGCAATAGAGTCTCTTAATGATGATCTAGTAGTTACTCCACGTGAAACCTCGCCGATTACTAAATTTTCTGGATGTGATGGCTTGAAAGAGAATTTCTTTGGCAAGCTCTCCAGAGAATTTATTTCGGTTGTGGTGTTCATTGGAGTAGACGTTGATGGCTCAACTTCATCATCAAGAGTAGCTACTGCACTGTTATCTTCATCAAAAGTTACATTTGTAGACTCTTCCACAATTAATGAGCGTTTGTTAAAAACTCTATATCCCTTGCTCTTGGCAGCATAGCCAAGGAAAATACCATCGTCAGCTTTGGCATCAAATTTTCCTAAGTTGTCTTTGGTGTTAAGGATAAAACATCTACAGCCAAAAACTCTAAAATAAGAAACATTTGGGGTTCTCCCAAACTAAAGCTCATAGGGTGTTTTCTTCGTAATAGGACGAATAAGCACCCTATTTAAAATGTGGCATGCTGTACTGACAGCTTCAGCCCAAAAGTATTTCGGAAGTGAAAACTTGTTCAACATGACTCTAGCCATATCGCCAAGAGTCCTATTCTTCCGCTCCACAACACCATTTTGTTGAGGAGTTCTTAGACCAAAAAACTCATGATCAAAACCATTAGAATCACAAAACTTTTCAAAATCAGAATTTTCGAACTCGCCTCCATGATCACTTCGGATTCAAGTAATCATGTAGCCTTTTTCGTTTTGAACCTTCTTAACAAAAATCTTGAAAACTGAAATAGCATCACTTTTATAAGAAAGAAAGAAAATCCAAGTAAATCATGAAAAGTCATCAACAATAACAAAGGCATAGAGTTTTCCACCAAGACTGGCTACTCTACTAGGGCCAAATAAATCCATATGGAGTAGTTACAAGGGTCTAGTAGTGCTTATAGAGTTTATGGAATGAAAAGATGACTTGGTTGCCTTATTCAACTCACATTCGGCACATACGGTGTCCTTTTTGAATGTGATGTCGGGCAAGTCTCTAACTAGCTTCTTGGTCGATAGCCTGGATATAGTATCCATATTGGCATGACCAAGACACTGGTGCCATAGTAACCGTTCATCTTTATGAGCATATAGGCATCTACCTGCATTGTTAGTATCTTTAGACAAATAGAAAATATAAATATTATCCTCTCTTACCCCTTCAAAAACAATGTCTCCTGTTGACCTGTTATAAATAAGGTATTTGTTTTGTCCAAAGTTAATGTCATAACCATGGTCAGCAAGATGACTGATGCTGAGCAGGTTATGCTTTAACTCGGTCACTAGGCAGACATCCTTTATTACGGAAGAGAGAGGATAACCAATAATACCATTACCTATAATATAACCTTTTAGGTTATTGCCGAAGGATACATATCCTTCTCTCTTCATCGATAGTGATGCGAAAAGATTTGTGTCTCCCGTCATATGCCGCGAGCATCCACTATCGAGAATCCACTTACTCTTAGTTGAAGAGGGAAGGTCCACCTACATCAAGAGTAGATGTGACCTTTGGTACCCAAGTTCTTGAGGGTCCTGAAAAAGTTTTTGGAAACCATGCATATATCTTTCTATCTACTAATCTTCTAATTCTACATTGTGGTGAAATGTGTCCATGTAAACCACAATAAGTACATGTAGCATTCCTATTTATATTAAGAGCATGCTGATGATGTCTATGAGGAGAAGTGTGATGATATGAAGATCCAGCATGGTGATGATGATTATGTGGAGTGGCATGGTGATATTATCTATATGGTATGGCATGATGATATTGTCTATATGGCATGACATGATGATTTCTATATATGGAGTGATATTGATTGTGTCTTTGTGCAACATGGTGATGATTGTATCTATGTGTAGCATGATGATTTTGTGACATGTGATAATTATTTCTACGTGCATGTGGTTTGTGTCCTTTGTGAAAGTGTGTGTATATGTCAGCATGATTATGAGCAGCATGTGGATGACATGGTTGACTAGTATGAGTGGTGTCATGCTTTGTGTGTGTCTCATGTGATTGGGTTTGAGGTTGAGCAACCTGTTTTCCCAATTTAGTCTCTAGTTTCTTAGAGACAGCTTACAATTCAGTAATCTTAGCATTCAAACCATGCATCTTAGTAATAGAAATCTTGTATCTACTCTTTTCTTCTGCAAGCTCCGTGTTGAGTGTTGTGATTTCTTGTATTTGTTGTTCAATGCGTGCTTCGGCATCATGTAAGCTTATTTTAAGCTTAGATACCTCATCAGTGACATCCGTGGGTGAAGTGTCTCTAATGTTATCAAGTAATAAAGAAAGTCTTTGTATTTCGACTTCACGACTTTTGATTTTGTCCTTGGCATGTTTGTATTTACCAATGACCTTTTTGTGATCACTAAGTAAATCGGTGAAAGCATCGCCAAGTTCATCAAAAGTGAAGTCGTCAAGAGTTTCGTTAGATACCTTGTCAGACGTCGCCATTAGGCACACATTAGCCGTATCTTGAGGAGAGTTCTTTTCTTCCTCGGAGTCACTAGCTTCGCTTTCATGCCAAATGCTTGTGTTGGCATATTTCTTTGAGGAAGTCTTCTTGTATGGCTTCTCATAGCGGTTGCTCTTCTTCAAGAATGGATAATCTTTTCGGACATGTCCAGTCTTCTTGCAACCGTAGCAAGTTGGCTCTTCTTCGCCATCTTCTTGTGGTTTCTTCTTTCTTCGATTGAAGCGAAGGAATTTCTTGAAGTTGCGGACCATAAGGGCTTGATCATCTTCTGAGTCATCATCATCCGTCTCTTCGGGTTCCGCCCTTCGTCGGTGAGCTTTTAGTACGATCTCCTTAGCCTTAGGAGCAGGCTCTTCGAAGTCCTTGAGGTCAAGCTCATGGGTCATTAGCTTTCCCATCAAGGTCTCCATGGACATGGTTGTGAGATCATTTACTTCCATGATGGCTGTCACCTTAGGGTTCCAAATTTTTGGTAGCCCCCTAAGTAGCTTGCGAATCTTCTCGTGATTTGAATATTGCTTGCCGAGCGAAGACAGGGGGTTGATGATGTCGAGAAATCTTGTGAACATTTGCGTGATCGTCTCGTTTGACTTCATCTTGAAAGCATCGTATTCTTGAGTGAGACGGCTTATCTTTGATTCCTTGACTTGGGTGGTTCCTTCATGCGTCACTTCTAGACGGGAGTAGAATGGGTCACCGGTGGGGGCATCTCCTCTTCAAGAGCCTGGTTTTCCTCTCACTGGATAGCCGAACGAGTGGTCACCCTGGTGTCTTCTGTCGAGGAGGAGACCATGCGATATTTCCTGACCATCCTCCCTTTAGTCGGGTGCGCTGCTGGCACAATTATGTCAGGAGTGAGATCTGGATGAACCCACATCACATCACCTTGCGGTGTTGTGAAGGGGATAAGGCCCTAAGCATTATCCCTGGCGGGCGGAAGGTTGACGACTTCCATCATTGCCTTTGGGATGGAGATGACGCCGTCTCGAGTCTCGACTATCGGAAAGCTCCCAAACTGTATCGTGACCATATTGGCCGTCACAGTCTTTTCTTCGTAATCGAGGGAGATGACTTTGGCATCGATAAGACGTTGAATCTATCTTTTCAACACGTAGCGGTCGCGTGTTGAGTGGTGGATGTACTGGTGGTAACAGAAGTACTTAGGATTATCCACCTTTTCTACTTCATCAGGACGCTTGGGAGGTGGAAGCTACAGCCTGCCGCCCTTGGTCAGCATCTCGAATAATTTGAGCGTGTCTTCATCTTTGAAGGAGTAGGTTTCCTTTGTCTTCTACGCTTCTGCTGGCTTGGAGCTCACGAGCATTGGACCCTGTGTAATATTGACGGCCATAGCTTGCTTGCTTTTACCGTCTCTTACCGCATCCTTTTATCTTTAATAGAAGGGAAGTTCACACCCATGACTTGTGCATCCTATGCCTTCTTCTGAGCTACGTTTGCTTCAGTAATGAAGGGCGTCCACTCGGTGCAGGGAGCATGGTGCCATAGTTTGATGGCAGGGAGCATATTCTTGTGGCATAAATCCATGAGCATGGTCTCAGGCATACCTGGAGGTAGCCTACGGGTGGCCTGGATGAAGCGTTCAATGTATCCTCGTACGGGCTCCTTTTATTTCTGAATGATGTCCATGGGAGTAGACATCGTCATGTCCAGCCTTCCTTCATAGAATCGTTCCAAGAACATGTTCTTCAGGTCTTCAAATAATTTAATGCAGTTATCGGGCAAACTGTAGAACCATTCATAGGCCACCCCCTGTAGAGCTCCAACGAAGATGCTGGTGAGAAGGACGTCATCTATTGGCAGGTGTCATGTTACTGAGACAAAGTACCTCAAGTATCATCTGGATGACTCCTTAGTATCATAAGGGGTGATAGTTTGTAGTTTATATTTGGAAGGATAAACCATATTGTCCTACTCAGTAGGATAAGGCTGCCGGATGCCCATCTTTCGGAGTGTGGATCACTTTTCTTTGGCATCATGGCGAGCGTATTACTCCTCGAGTGCTTGCTATATTTTTGGATACTGCTGGATTGATGATCGACGGAGTGGCCGACGACTGCACGACTTAGTTTATGACGGGCAGGGTACTAGACCCATCACGAATCGTCAGAGCCGTAGGTGTGGAGGCAGTGGGAACCAATCTATCCTTGATCTCTAGAACGACAGAGGCTAAAGTATGCATGGATATGTTCAACGCATTAAGACTTTCTTCGAGAGCCTCAATACATTTTTACCGATCAGAACTTCCGCTTGATTCTTCGTTGTCATCAGCCGCCATGTGCCCAAATGCTATGTGTGTGTAAGTAGAAGGGGTGGTAGATCTTTCGCTTTCTGGTTCGGAGTGCTGGTGCTTATCATCTTGTGGAAAGAATGGCAAGTTGCGATCATCCTCTGACGCGACATTGTTTCTACCCCTGGTCTTCTGACTACTTGCGCCCGCAGAAGTGTTGGTGTCATACGTCTCTTCCTCATGCTGAAACGAAGGTTTGCTATACACCATAGCAGGCTGGCTACCCCCAGCATGTGTAGCGGTCGATGAACAGTCTTCTTGCGACGATGATTCGTCCTTGTAGCGCGTGTGTTGGAACACACCTTCCTTGGGCACAGGCTTCTTGCTATCCCAGGTCGATTTTTTGACATGCCAACCGAGGAATGGGGTATCTTGGATAGCTTCTTCTGGGACGGAGAGTCCTGAGCCATATTACATAAAGCAACAGGGAGATCTTCTTCTTCCTTACCAGTTCTCGATCGCAGCCTTTGAAAGACGGACCTCCTCTTTGGCGCTGATGGATCTTCTTGACAACATCAGCAGTTGATGGTAATCTGAGTATAGTTGGATCTTGATTTAGACACCAACTGCGTCTCAGGTTCTTCTCTCGTCCTACGCTCGTAGGGAGCAGACGAAGTCTTCATGCCTCTACTTCCTTCGTATACACAGGAGCACTGTGTGCAGCCGAAGAGATATGGAGAAGGCATTCTTCCTTCGAGTTCCTGTGGGTGAGGTCCGAGTATGCTTCCTTCAGAGAGTCGCTGATGACGTACCCTCGGCCTTGAGTAGTACGAGTGGGTGCTCATGGGATGACAGGATTCCGTCGGACGAGGCTTCAGAGAGTATGGGATGGTCTTATATAGATTTCTATCGGCTACACGCGTTACTGTCAACGCGGGCCTCCGGTCCGCCATCGACATAGCACTTTGATCTCATGGGGTGAGTATTGCCTTGGATCTCCTCCTACCACGATTAGCTGATGCGTAGTATTCGGAATCCAACATGGCCATACCTGATGGACCGGTTATTCTGTCGAAGACAGAAGTTCTCACCGGTACAACATCCTCCACGAGCGGGCAAGCCATCATCTGCTCCTTTCGACATTGCGCCTTTGTCATGCTTGCCATAGGATAGTCATGACCTTCTCTGCATTTCCCAAGCATGAGATCTGAGAGAGATGGCCTGGCATCAGCGGTCGAAGGGATCTTCGGGGCTTCCTCGATGAGGGAGGTCTGATACGCAGTCCCCTCCGTCGTGCTGCTCATCGCCGTCGCCTTAAGCACCCAGGTCCATCGAATCTTCTACGGTTTTACAAACCGCTTTGAAGGGCTCAACTTCACTTCAGAAAGGAGATCTTCAAAAGCTTGCTGGTCGAAGCGTACGACCAACATTTTCTGAGAGGATCCCAGCAAGTCATCATCGGATTGGGTCACCACCTTCTCGTTAGAGGAGAAGGTAGTCCCCAGCAGAGTCGCCATCTTATTCGACATAACAAAAGGTTGAACGAACTTTTTGTATATTGAACGTAAAAAATAGTACAATCGATTCTTGTGCGAGGAAATCTAAGTATAAATATTTCTGGAAAAGTGTGACGGTAGATTTCGAACACTGCAGTGACTCCTTTACTTCGTTGATAATCCGATGATGATATGAGACTTGCTTTAACTTTCTGGAGCCTTCGATGGAACTCTAGGGTTGTCGATCGGAAGGACGCCGAAGTTAAAGATTTTGATAATTCTGTGGATCTTCTTCTCCTTGTCGATCATATTATTGGGGGAAAACCTCTCCTATTTATAGGGGAGAGGGACACATATGCAATGTGCATTAGGGTTTCGAGATGTGAAGGAATCTTCCATCCTTGCACGGTACGAGCTTCTGTGGTGCTGACACGTGCAGTGACACATGGCATGTACCGATTTGCTTGTTCGGGGATGTAGCCGAGCAGATCTTGGGATTTCATCTCTGATTTGGATTCTGTGTAATCTTCGTCCGGGATTTAAATCAATATGCATTTATCAACTTGACCAATCCCAATCCTATCTTTGAGAAAGACGATTTAAGCAAATCGATTGGATGGCACCATGTCATCTGTACTTTAGGCAAGGCTGGCTGCGCTTCTGGGGCGACGAGTAGACTGTGCTTCTGGAGACACCGGAGCCTCTATGCTTTAGGGCGACAATTGGACTATGTTTCGAAGACAACAGGGCCTCTGTGCTTTTAAGGGCAACGAGTAGGCTGTGTTTCGGGTAAAGTCACTCTGCTTTAGGGCGACGAGTAGGCTGCGCCTTCAGATAGACCATTTTACTGTGCTTTAGAGTAGCAGTCGGGCTTGTGCTAGATGCAAACGGTGTCTCCTAAGTCTCTGGCGAAAGGTAGTTTAGCTTTTGGGTCAGAGCAGAGTGTTGGGCCGTTGGAGTTGAGGTGGTGTAAAACATCACCAGTCTGCGCCTAAGGTTGGCGCATGAATGTAGCTGCGCCTCTGGATTTAAGGCATTGGCTTTGAAGTCTTCTTTTTAAGAGCAATGAATGACCGCTTCTTAATGAACGACTCCCTCTTAATTGTCACCGTTACTTGGGGAATTTCAAGGGGTCCTAGGATAGCCTAGGACTTAGTCGAATGAACTTTATTTAATAAGGTTCATCGTGCTGAGTCCTAGGTTCATACTATTAATGTAGGAACTTTGACCGTCGGCCATGTGGCCTGTGTTTTGGACCATTCCCGCCCTATATAAAGGGGGAGTTTCTTCTGAAGAGTCACGTCTTCTTCTTCTCATTCTGGTCCTTCAACACCATGCTAGATCCAAACTTAGCTTCAAGCAACGGTTGGCCTTGCCTAAGTCGAATTTTGGTTCAGGATTCCTTCGTTCAAAGGGACTATGCCTTAGTAGAACAACCGTTGATGAGCCTTGGAACGTACTGGAATGCTTCTCATGAGGAGTTCGAACCTGGGAGACGCCTTGGAGGTCTTCGAGGTCCTGACGACCTAGCTTGTGGGTGGATGGCCAACCCGAAGAGCCACAAGTTGTGCTCTACCCTGCCCATTCTGGGCTTTTGAGACCTTCTACGCCTTCTGGAAACCCTAGCCAATTGCTGCTTCAGGAAGTTGCTCACTTCAATCGAGTAGCTGATGCGCTTTTGGAGGGTTGCGCCCACAAGAAAGTCAGAATATGCTTCAATAGGGATCAATCTTCCAGTATGCGTACCAGAAAGAAGGGGAACTACGCTTTGACGAAGACTAAACCCCTTGTAGACTCCTCTAGGCTTTGCTGAATCTGTAATCGATCCTTTGTAAAAGAAGTAGGATTAGTCTTTTACGTATAGCCTTGATGAATTCGTACTAGCTCTTTGTAGGCATAATAATAACAAAACTTCTTTCCGTATATTCTGTTGTCTTTTTAATACTCGGTCTGCGCCTTTATATCACCTGTGCTATGGTGGAGGAATATTATCAACTGAGATTTTTCATGCTTCTACAATGCCCATAACCGGGTCCCCACTGAAGCTAGAATAATATAACTGTCTGTCCTATACGCCTACTGGTTGTCTTTCCCACCCAGTAATGTACAAGTTGTGTCCATAACCCAAATATCTACTCTCAATACAAAGTCAGCTATCTAGAACCATCACTACTATATATGTGCCGTCAAACGTGCCACTCGCACCGATGGCCAACCGAGAGCGTTAGCTCGTGCCATGACTTGATCTCACTCGGTGCCATGTCGTAAAGCGTGTCATATTCATGGGAGTTATAATAACAGCTCCGCAACTGAGGGTACGTCGCCTAGAGCTAAGTCAAGTATGTATATCCAAGACTCGATGCCATCATCAACTACGCCCGAGGCAATTCCCGGGCTCAACTAACTAAATCCACACTAGCAAGTGTATAATAAAGTACGTATAAATCAGCAATACAAGGCAAGTTATACTTGCCGGCAACTCCGAAATGCGCAAGCAAAGCTCCAGTCCCTCCTGTCTCGATCGTGTCATCACGGAGACCTACAAATACAACAACCAAGGATTACAATATGCTAAGTAAACCTTCATGATCACGACTTGATCATGAAGCACTATAAGTTAATCAACTACGTATTTTTAGGTCAGGATTGATTACAAGCGTGTGTGCGTCACATGAAGTCTCTTGTACATACTCAAGCTATCAAAATATATATATATATATATATTTTTTTTTATCAAAATATATATATATATATATATATATATATATATATATATATATATTATATATATATATATATATATATATATTATATATATATATATATATATATATATATATATATATACATGAAAATAGATATATATAAAATATATATAAATAAGTGACATGATAAATATATAAAAAGTGTGCACAAGGGTTTATACCCAACTCCACCTACTGTCATATACATTTAACATGTGTATATAGGATTTTCATCTATATATATATATATATATATATATATATATATATATATATATATATATATATATATATATTAGATTACAATGTGTTCTACATATATATGAAACAAAGACCAAGGGAACATAGCAACCTACTGTTATATATACAACATGTGTATTTAGAAGATTAATGTGGGTTGCATATATATAACATTAAGAAATAGGATAATAGAAGCTACTATGCATACATATGTGTAACATGTATAGAGGATTTCTTTGTATATATTTATGATTTCAAAGGAACTTGAACCTACTGTTATATATTGCATAAAGGAACAAATGAACATGGGGACCTACTGTGGCTTCCCAAGTGAAGGAAATCATGCTGCAAAATGAAGGAAACAGATGACAAGTTCACTTTGAATGAACTTGTTCACCAAAGTTCACACACATTCTTCAAGTTCATTCAACACAAAAATGGATAACCAACACGGAAGAAGAGGAAGAGAGGATTACCACTGTCATAGGGGTGTACCACGACAGCGTAGGTGTGCGAGGGTGGCTCGACGGCATGACGGAGATGCGTCTCGGCGACACAAAAAGTCGAAAAGCCGTCAACGACGAGGACGTGTGCGCTCGAGCCTTGAACGGTCGAAAAAGAGCTCCTGGAGGTGGCGCCTCCCTCCTGGATGGTCGCCGGCCTAGGAGGAAGGTCGGTGGAGGCCGATGCGGGCGTACGACGGTGCTGGACGTACGTGCAGCAGCTCGCAACAATGACTGTACGACATCTCGCAACAGCGCAGGGGGAGCTGCCTGCATCCTGGCAACAAGGGGGTGCCGTCGTGGATTGCCGAGGTAGTGGGTGGAACGACGGCCGGCCTAGGCGCACGTGCGGAGGTGCGGCGACACTAAGGAATACGGCAGCAGCAGCAGCATGGTCGGGCTCGGATGGAGGTGAATGTGTATGTAGGAGGAAGAGGTGAATAAGAAGATGATGTGGAGATGATGGAGTAGAGATGATGATAGAAGATGAAGGAGTTTAGGTTTGAGGGGAGTTAGCTGTCAGCTATGGGAGGAAGAAATGGTTGTTGGTTGGTTTGCATGAGAGAGAATGACTTGCATGTTAAAAGGAAGAAAGGGGTGGCAGTGAGTTGTTAGAAAGAGAGACAGTTTTGGAATCTCTTCCAAATGTAATTTGTGTTGTTGATATGTGATTGGACATGGGGTTGGGTGTGTCATAGGTAGATTTTCCAAGGCATCACTTGGCTTGGCCAAAATAAGATAATTTGGATGGTGAGGGTTTGAATGGGTTAAATAGAAATTTCTCTCTAATCTTTTTGGTTAGTGATTTGTCCATTAGGTTTAGGGGTGAGTTTTGCTAGTTTGTTTGGTTTTTTGTAGGAATAGGATGGTGTTGTGTGTGTAGGTATTCATAAGAGGATAACATGAAGCTTATGTTGAGTTCAGTTGAGTCGGGTTGGGTCAAAGTCAGCTTGGTGCGATAAATGGCTCAATTGAATGGGACACAAGTGTCAGGTGTGTAGTAGGCTTAATGTGGGTCATGTCCATATTTTGGGTTGACATGTTTGGGTCGAAATGGAGTTCTCAATTAGAATCGAAAATAAATGTGAATCCATGGTCTGAATCAAGATCGGGTCTTGTGTCAGAAAATTTGTGCGATAAAAATGATGCACAAGAAGGTGTGTTTGAATGTGACATGAAGGTCATAGGTATAGAGTGTCTCGACTAGATCATGCATGTGAAGTTGGTTTTGAGAAAACGACCAGTCTTGTGCTCCTAAATTAAAAGTCACGGCAACATGCACATGATAATCAAAAATAAAAGTAGGAATTCCTTAATAACTAGAAATTCATAATTAATCGTATTTAAACTCTAATTAATCTAGATAAATTCTAATTAAAATTCCAGAGGGCTTATAGCCTATCCACCTTAGAGAATTTTGTCATCAAAATTTAGATATCTAATATAATAACAAGATAGAATTAATTGAACAATAATGCATGCATACCTAGCCCCATGAAGAGATGGGGAAAACGTTCACGAATCGTATCCTCGCGTTCCTTAGTCGAATCGCCTGACGTATGATGCCTCCAAGCGACACGTAAAAACGGGATGGTCTGACCCCGCAGAACTTTCTCTCTCCGACCCAAGATCTCCACCGGCTGCTACTCATAAGGCAAAATTGGCCCGACAGTGATCTCTGAGTGGTCAAGGACATGGCTAGGATCTGGCACATACCTCTTAGCTTAGATATGTGAAACACGTCATGAACAACCTCTAATGTCTGTGGCAAAGCTAACCAGTAGGCGACCTCTCTGTTAGGGTTATATACTAAAAGCATCACTTTTATATTAACTTTATTTCCTTAAATTTTGAATGAGAATCATATGGACAATGTTTGTATATTGTATTTATTACAAGTGTTGATGCAAGTGTATGATAATCTATATTAAAGATAACATAGTGTGTGGTGTCACATAGAAGATTATATTATCAGTTTCCTATGGAATATATAAATGGTTCACAACCTAGATGGACTTGGACAATCTATTGGAAAGGTTGTAGTGTAATAGTCTATCTTGACTATAGGTTTACACTAGTATACTTTGTGTGCATTGAACAGGACCACTTGAGGTTGTTCTCTTTGTACTGACTACATAAAAGAACAGGAACCTCTGTTATTATGGATGCTTGTGCTCTTAATTCGGATATAATAACAGACATGTATATACAGTGTGCATTACTTTGACTCATAAAAGAATGAGATTCATTATGGGTCAACAACCTCTATAAATTGGGTAATAACATATTATGTATAATAGGCTGTTGATTATAAAAGGAATCCATGTCCCGATACGTTGGGTTGATGATGTCCCCTTAAGGAGCTCATAAAGATTGTCATGTAAACCCTGCAGGTGGATTATATTCGACATAACAAATAAAGTTGAGTGGTACTACTTAAGGATAAAAGATATCGATCAATATAGTTGTCAGTAACTTAATCTGATCGACGAACATTCGATATCTTAATATGGGGAGCCAAACGAGCATATAAAAGAAGGAGCCCACAATCATAATTTAGGATTAGGAAGGTAGTGCAACAATAGCTCATTAGTGGACCGAGCTATTGTTAATGGGCTTGGGTTGTGTGTTCGGGCTGAACACAGGACACCCAGATCCGTAACCTAACCCTAATTTTTCCTCATGGTCCCTGTCATAGCCTTATATATATCCTCTATTCTCTAACCGCCAAACCATTATTAGAACGAAAAAGGTTTCTCTAAATTCGTGATCCATGTATGGAGAGAAAGAAGGGGTTGGCAAGGAGAAGAAAATGTTGGGAGATCGTCGCCCACACAACGTCCAACCCGAGGAAGGAATACGTGCAGAAGATCTTGGGTCTTGACTGCTTGAGATTACTAGGAACTGTTGTCTTTTTTCCGCTGCATGTATAATTCGTGAACCCTAGTTTCTGCCAATGAAGGGTTAGAACACGTTTATATCTGTTTAACTTTCCATTAATCAACACGCACACCAAACTAGGGCCCTGGGAATCCCCATTTCTATCAATTGGTATCAGAGCCACTTTAGATTTACATATTGATTGATACGTCCATGTTGTCAGATAAAACTTGCGCTGTGTAATAGTCGGTAGATGTAGATCTGTTCTAACTCAGTTTTCCAGGCATCTTAGATCCAACTATTATGGTCCAATACATGTTTTTATTTGTGTTGTTTTAAACCACAGATATATCGTGGATGTTGTTGTTATTCTGGATGTTATTAAAATCATGAGGGTTGATCGTGCTTATTATTTTAATTTTTCAATCTAGATTATGTGTGAACTCCTTCGGAAGACATAGGATTGATGTAATTTTAATTATTTTTTATCAATCGTGATGGCGGTGGTGGCTGTTTCTGATGCCGGACGAAATGCTGGTTTTAAGCAATCCAGAGGCAGATGCATGATTTTTGATGAAGGAATCGACAGCCAAAACCTAAAAAAACTAAGCAAGAAAGATGGCCAAAATAGACTTGTGCAGGTCGAACCCCGAATAGATCTAAGCAGGTCGAACCCCGAATAGATCTGTGCAGCGCCAGATTTTGGATTCGGATAGTTGAGGACGGAGCAGAAAAGATGAGCATAATAGTTGGATATTTTTTTCTTGTTTGTTGTCATTTTGCTTTTTATGATTATGCATGTTTATTATTATATGGATGTTTTTTTGAAAAAACTAAGCCTACATTAATAATGGACAACATGGACATAATATCAACTAGTAGAAAAACCCTCATTGTTAAATAACTAAGTGGGAGAGAAAATTTATTTAGCATAAATCCCCTGGTCTCCATTACTGGTTTGTAGGTGATGTAATTATACTTGCGTGTTGGCTTTAGTGCTTTCCTCCATATCGAATGAGTATAATTAGGGATTACCAGTACAAACTTTCTTAGGGATAATTGTAGAAAGTTATCTAGTATGGGTACACTTCTCCATCTGAAGGAACTCATTACAAGGTAATGGACTTAGTATTAAGTAATGGTATACACTTAGATACAAATGATGTATCCTCCCTATTGGAGTCATTGCTATTATTTGTATGACCAGAGGAAAACCGACAGATTAATTTTATTTGTCAAAAAGTTATGTTGACATGATATTAAAATTAATAGGAAGTACCTACTTGAACAATGTTGAATTTGTATACGTCCACACTATCGTGGCATGCTAAATTCATGATGTTCAAGGTGTTGGTGAATATCTTATTATTGTCTTGAGGGAATCAATATTTAATTAATTCAAAAAGTTTTTTGCCCTAGATTATTTTTATTTATGTCATTCTCAGGATTTCAAAAATGGGTTCTTTCAGTCCACTTATGGTGATTCTTAAAGAAAACAAGCTTACTGAACCTAATTATATTGACTGGAAACATAATTTAGACATTGTTATGACTGCTGAGGAGTACAAATATGTACTTATTGAGGAATGCCCACCTAGGCCTGCTGCTAACTCTGATGAAGAAGTCAAAGAGGCCTATAAGAAGTGGAAAAAGCCAGATGAGATGGCACGGTGTTACATTCTGGCATCTATGTCAAATGTACTGCAACATCAGCATCAGACCATGGCCACTGCTTATGACATGATGTATAACCTCAAGGAACTCTTCGGACATCAGAGTAGAGCAGCTAGGAAGTTTGCTATGAAGTGTTTGATGAATATAAAAATGGCTGAGGGTACACCAGTAAGGGATCATGTTCTCAAGATGATGGGTCATCTGAATGAGATGGAGATCCTTGGAGCTGAAATCAATAGAGAATCCCAGGTCGATATCATTCTCGGGACTCTGCCTAAAAGTTTTGATAATTTCTACCTTAATTACAACATAAACAAAAGGTTGTATAGTTTGGCAGCACTTGCAAAAGAGCTACAGGATGCTGAATCTATCTTTATGCAGAGTGGTCATACTTTTGTTTCCGAAAAGGCTTCTACTTCCAAGCCAAAAGGCGGTAAGAAGAAGAATAACAATCAGAAAAAGGCAAACTCAGCAACGAAGGGCATGGGACCTCAAGACGCTGTAAAAAAGCCGAAAGGCAAATGTTTCAAGTGCAAAGGGTCAGGACATTGGAAGACTGACTGTCTACTTCTCAAACAAGAGAACAAAGAAGGTATATCTCATTTACCAGTAGTTGAAACATGTTTAGCGGTGTTATCTACCGGCACCTGGTGTGTAGATATAGTAGCTACTAATCATGTCTGTAATACATTGCAGGGGTTCCAGAAAACTAGGCGACTCAGTGATGGAGGGATATGCTTGTTCATTGGTGACGCTACAAAAGTAACAGTCATTGCATTAAGAGATGTTACTTTATCTTTTGGTAGAAATAAGTCTTTGACAATGAGAGATTGTCTTTATGCACCTTCACTTAGAAGGAATTTAATTTATGTTTCTATGTTAGTTAAGGATGGATATTCAGTTTATTTTAATGACAATATTGTTATTAGAAAGAATAACCATTTTATCTGTTTTTGTGTATTAGTTGATAATCTATATGTCATTAATCCTATTTCGTCCACAATGCAACTTATGAAAATGAATAATATGTCATCTAACTTCAATAAGAGAAAGGAACCTTCTTATATGAACCAAACATATCTTTGGCACTTGCGATTGGGATATATTAACCTAAGAAAGATTCAAAGACTAGTTGAAGATGGACCTTTGAGTTCATTGGAAGTGGAGGCACTACCAGTCTGTGAATCATGCTTGGAAGGTAAAAGACCAAAAGGCCTTTTATGGCAAAGGGGTATAGGGTCAAAGAAGTGTTGGAATTGGTTCATTCTGATTTGTGTGGGCCCATGCCTATCCAAGTAAGAGGTGGCTTTGAATATTTTATCATATTTATTGATGATTATTCAAGGTATGGATACATTTATTGATACGTCGTATGTCTGAGTGCTTTGAGAAATTCAAAGAGTACAAGGCTGAAACGGAGAAATGTCATGGAAAATATGTCCAGTCATTACAATCAGATCGTGGTGGCGAGTATCTCTTTGGAGAGTTTAGGGATTATTTATCAGAGGCTGGTATTACATCCCAATTGACTGTACCTGGAACGCCCCAACAGAATAGTGTAGCCGAAAGAAGGAAT
Organism: Iris pallida; assembly: GCA_029216955.1. Taxonomy (NCBI): domain Eukaryota; kingdom Viridiplantae; phylum Streptophyta; class Magnoliopsida; order Asparagales; family Iridaceae; genus Iris; species Iris pallida. Next base: position 494 of record JANAVB010033329.1, on the reverse strand, counting down.
AGAACTCTTATGGAGATGGTTAGGTCAATGATAAGTTATTCAGATTTACTAGATTCATTTTGGGGATATGCCTTAGAGACTACAACTTATATTATGAACTTGGTTCCTTCTAAGTCAGTACCTCTTACTTCCACAGAGCTGTGGATTGGGCGTAAGCCTAGTCTAAAACATGTTCGAATTTGGGGTAGTCCAGCGCATGTGCTGAATGGTAAAGCAGATAAGTTGGAATCTCGTACAGAAGTACGCTTGTTTATAGGTAATCCAAGAGGAACGAAAGGAGGTTTATTTTATAGTCCTAAGGATCAGAAGGTCATTGTTAGCACCAATACCCGATTCTTAGAGGAAGACTATATGAGAGGATGAACCATAAATAACTACACAACGTGTCTCAAATGTTACACCACAACCGATATTGCCTCGTAGTGGGAGGGTTATGATACAACCTGATAGATGTATGTTCTTAGGAGAGTCGTCAGACTTCGTCCTTGAGGAAC
>JANAVB010033328.1:0-24607 GCA_029216955.1 Iris pallida | reverse complement strand
CTCTCTCTCTCTATAGGGCACTGATTTAGAGTGTTTGTCGAAGCTAATGCCAGGGAGGGGCTGCTCCTATTGCGGTTTGCTGGTCAGGGAAGGTTCTATATATGATAGGTGTTTCTTTCACCATGTTCATCTGTCTAGGCCTACACTATTTCTTTTTGATACTCCTAATTGCGAAGCTTTATTCTCTGATGATAGATGTAATAACTAATATACACTGCTTCAATTCTGTTATTGGCTAGTCTGGCCATCTAATATCTGACTTGTGTGCCCACAGTTCTTGCTTGCTCATATTGAGGGATATCCATTTGTATATTATATTTAAGAAGGGCACATGTTCAGTCCTTAGTTGCACTATTTGTTCAGTCCATTGAATGTGTCGGGTTTGAAATCTTTAGAATTGAATTAATGGTTCGATTTGGGAACAAGGAGATTGTATTGGGGTGTAGGGCTATTAGGAGGCTTACAGCCATTGTGTTTAGATGTCTGAATCCATTTAAGTATTCTCTTTTATATCACATTTTATTGGGTTATGGTGGGTTATAAATGTGTAGTATGGTTACTGGGATGTATCAGCAAATGATGTTGTCCTGCACACCAAACAAGTGAGACAGGGTGGACCTCTTACTATGGGGTGACTGACACCTGACCTGTGGTGTTGCAACAATCAATATTTTCCTTAACTGTAACTTGATTGCAGGGTTATATGAGTGCTGTTTTGAACTTGTCTCAATTCGTGACAGTCTTATGAAACCTAAGAATTTTGTGGTTATTGACAGTAGCTGATTGTATGGCTGGTATATGGATTCATAAAGGACTGATGTACAGCTACATAGTGAACTGATAATTAGGTTTACATTGGACTAATAAGTGAACTCATTTTAAGACTGAGATAAATTAGAGTTACTAATGAATGGCTGAAATCAATTGGATTCATTTTAAGACTGAAATCATTTTAAGATTGAAATCAATTGGACTGATTAGTGGCTGTCCTGATATTGGACTGTTGATATCTATCCTAAGGATGTGACTGACTCTGGTAACAGGGGTTTGATTTAGTGTATGAACCTGAGAACTCATATAGTATAGGATAGTACCAAGTAAACTGAGACTTATGTAAGTTTGGTTTAGCTATAAATTCATATGATAGTTTATTGAGCTCAGTTAGAACTGGTGTAGACTAACAGTATTTAGGATGTCATGTTAACTGAATTGAAGTCAGTCTGTTAGTGAAACTGAACTTTCAGATGAAGTTGACTGTCCTCCGACCCCCATCTCTCGGCAATGATGATACGACAACCCGTGCCTTAGTATTACATTTTGTGGGTTCATCTTACTGATTCTGTCCTCCGACCCCTATTTCTCGGTAATAATGATACGACAACCTATCACGTGTTGGTGGGCCCGTCGGTTATCGGTGGATGTACCCGTTCGAGTGCCATCTAAACCACCTGAAGAGGAAGGTAAAAAATAAGGAACGGGTCGAGGGTTCTATTTGTGAGGCCTATGTCCTTGAGGAGATTACAAACTTTTGCTCAATGTATTTCAAGCCTCATATTGTTACAAATAGAATAAGAGCTCCGAGGACCGACGATGGAGATATAGAATATAATGATGCATTATTGAAAGTCTTCAATGCTCTTGGAAAGCCTTCTGGAAAACTGAAAAAGAGATATTTGAATGATGAGGAACTAAAGCTTCCCAGTTATATATATTACTCAACTGCGAGGGGGATGAAGTAGAAAAGCTAGAGTGGTAAGTAAAAATCTTCGACATTCAAGTCATCTATTTGTTGATTACGTTATTATAATTTAACGAGTATATCCCGATATTTATTGGTTTTCAACAAATTTAATGATGAGGTGAGGTCAAGTAGACCATACATTACAGATGAAGTAGTAGAAGAAGAAATGAGACTTCATTTCCCGTCTTGGTTGACTGCATATGTACGTAAGAAGCTAGTTAGAATCTTCCTCCATTCACAACTGCACAAGAAATAACTTAACATTAAACTTAATTTTGTATCTTCTCGTGTTTAGGTCGATCGTCCGGACGTCATCCTTGAGAATGAATCTATTAGAACTCTTGCCAATGGACCAATTTATGCCGACAATATTTGGCCAAGTTATTGTGTGAATGGGTTTAAGTTTAAGTCAACAAATGCTCTCATCAGAGATAGCTTCCTGGATCTTGATTCCATAAAAAATAGTTGCTTGTGTATCAAATCTACAAACTACAAAGATGTCACTCCAGGCAATAATTTCTATGGCGTCTTACGGGAGATCGTGGAATTGACGTACAACAATGGCATAGAGCCTGCCAAGATCGTGTTGTTCAAAGTTGATTGGTTCGATCCCATACAAGATCAAGGATGGAAAATTGACAAGCATGGTCTTGTGGATATCAACTACCGTCGTCGATACCAAGGATACGAACCATTTATCCTAGCAAGTCAAGCTCAACTCGTATATTTTACAACATATCCTAGACGGGGAACAACGAGGTACGACTGGTGGGCAGTATGCAAGACTAAAGCCAAAAAACCTACGACGTCGACGAAGTGGCTTATCAGAAGGACGATCTGCCTCTTGTACCAAATACAGTTGATGTCGACTCAATAGAAGTTCCCATTCAATATCTACTTGTGTAGAAAAGGTACAAGCATCCGAAGGGGAAGACGAAGGAGATGCTAGTGACGATGAGGAGGAAGAGGAAGAGGATGAGGAGAGAAGGAGGAGGCAAACGAAGAAGGTGAATTTTTATAGGATGATTGAGAAACTGTGATTTTGATGTATTCATATTTCTGTAATCTTAAATTATAAACTATGATCATTTCTATTAGTATTCAGATTTTTGAAAACTTAAATTATGAACTCCAATGTATGCAGATATTTTTAAACTGTCATTGTATTTATTTATATTTTCAATCATAAACTGTGATTTTGATGTATTCATATTTCTGTAATCTTAAATTATGAACTCTAATATTATTATCAGCATGGCAGGACGACGCGGAGGCACCTCAGGACGACGCAAAGATAGGCCAGGATGAGCCGTCTCCTTAGGTGGGCAGAGAGCTCCGTTACCAGAGGATGGCTCCAGACCATCGTCTGACCCGAGCACTCCATTGTACCATACGGTCGCAGGTTCGGGTGGCAATACACCTGCGATGAGCAGTTCCAGGCTTGCTGATCATACTCCTTCCCCTAGCCTTCCTACCGCTGACAACAGCATGGCGGGTGGGGAGCAGGTGGAGAAGGTAGTCCCTACTCCCGCCGGGCGGATCCATACCAGAGCGACCCTCCATGCGCACCTCAGGACGAGACGAGGATGGAGATTTGGGCCGACGGTCCTACGAAGTAAGTTAAATAAATATAATATATATATTTTATGCATGTCTGTATATATATATATATTCATTAATACGTCGGTTATCGTTGTATACAGATATCGTCCCTCGTCGGTACAGAGAGCGTTGGGCTCCTTTCTAAGGTCCAACTATGGGGTCCGTGGATCAACTACTCGGATGCCTCGGAAGAGAGGAAGGCATTCTGGTTTGTCCACTTCAAGGTAACTAAAGATAGTTAATTTTATGATTAATATAATTTTAAGCATTTTTTAGAACTTATTATTTTAATTTGTAATTCTTGTAGAGGACTTATTTTATCCACCACACCGGGCCGAGCAGATTGAGAGGCAGTTTACTGCCGTCGCCGCCAAGTTGATCCGTGATGCAATTGACGATCAGAAAGCTCATCAGCGCTCCGGAAAGCTGATTGCTGGTTGGATCACACCTGACCAGTGGACCACAATGAGGGCTCAATTTGAGGAGCCCCGGTACAGAGAGCGGTCGGAGAAGGCGAAGGCGGCTAGGACGAGGGCCAGAAAGTGGTGTGGTGGATCGATTCCTATGACGGAGCATTTCCGTCGTCTGGTATGTAATTTATTGAAATATAAGATTTTATTGATAGTAGGAGTATATAATTTTCTATTTTACTAAAGAATAAAATATAACAAATACGCAGGTACAGAAGGGTGAGGACGCAAACATGGTGACCGTCTTCCTGGCCACCCATCGGAAGGACGAAAAGCTCATCGACGACCGGGCTGCTCAAGCTATGTAAGTACTAATTTAGATTTCGTTAATTTTTAACACAACTTGAAGAATATACAGATAACCATATAGTTAATAATAATTAAATACTTTAGACGTTTATTAGGCTAATTTAGGTAATGATGTATAAAGATGCACAATGATTTCTAGGACGAGTTTGTTAGGCTACGTGATGAGCGTGCGAGTGCTAGTGCACCGGCAGAGGGAGGGGTTGGTACATCGCAGCCCTCTCCGCCAGTCGGAGGACAAGCTCTGGAAGACCACTGTTGGTGGTCTTCAGAGGGGTACGTACTACAGTACGGGGTCCTACGGCGCATTTGTTGCGACGCAGGCATCCAGGGCTCCCTCTGCCAGTGCGCATTCACAGCCGTCACAGGCCGAGTCATCCCGAGTCGAGGGTACCATTGCCCGCCAGATTGCTGAGCTGTACGACGATATACTGAGGAGGATTTCTGAGCAGCCAGGGTCTCAGGCGCAAGGGGATGCTGCGTCAGTCACCGCACGCTTTGACGAGCTCGAGCGCACCGTACGGCACGTACAGGGGACGCAAGAGTCCATTCACGACACCATTACTAGGATAGCGGCTTGCATGGAGCAATGCAGCGCCAGACTGTGAGCCCTAGAGGAGACACGGACGCACCCATCTCCAGCGGTTACACTGCCTCCTTCTCTAGCGGTTATACTGCCTCCTTCTCCAGCGGTTGCATTGCCTCCTCCTTCATCATCGTCGGTGGTTCTTACACCGGAGCAGTATGCTTACCTTCTTTCCAGGAGCGATGATGCTCCTTCTGATCAGCCGTAGTCGACATATATATATATATTGTTGTGTGATGGCCCATTATTGGGTTTTTTATGTGGTTATACATACATTATTCTTATGTGGACCATTATGTTTGACATTGTTGTTATAAATTTTCATATATCTGTGTTGATGATGAGATTGTGTTTCAAACATGTTCGTGATTGTGTGTATCTGTGTTGTTTGATACTGTGTTCGTGATACACACCGTCGTTGTTGTAACAAATGGTGTAGGGGATGCTGCAAATGCTGCAGGGGATGCTGCAAATGCTGTAATTTTTTATTTTTTTTCAAAATTAGCGATGTTCAGCGATGCTCAGCGAGGTCCAGCGACGAATGTTAACGTCGCTAAGACAGTATCAAAACATCGCTAACTGTGATGAATACCGTCGCTGAGCATCACTAAACGTCGCCACGTATGACGTTGCTAAACGTCGCTATATGTCGGTAATATAGCGACGTAACAAAGTCGCAGAACGTCGCCATTTGGCTCTCAAGCCAGGTCAGCATCGATGCATGTCAAGTCGCTCAACGTCGCTAGGTTACGTCGGTAACTGCTGACGTTTTACGTCGCTGGTAGTCGCTGAATTAGCGACATGTACGCGTCGCTAAGTTTCGTCGCAATAGCGACGTATTGCGACGCCGTGTTGTTTAACGACTAGGTTAATCGCGACTACGTGCAAACGTCACTAAATACGTTGCTAATTGAAATTAGCGACGTATTTTTCCTATTTAGCGACGTCCTGAGGCGTCGCTGATTTGACAGATTTTAGTAGTGGTCGTACTATAGAACAAGCAAGTTATTTGCAGGTAGATGCACACTGGCGTGGTTGTAACTTCATGTGATATAACCACAGAGGTATATGGTTCTCGAATTTTACCTAGACTAATTCCTATGCATTATGTTTGGATTCATACCGTTCTTGGTAACATTTTGACAATCTTCTCTGTTTTGCTTGACCCTAACGTTGTTTGATATTAGTATGGATTGCTTGACCTACCTTTAGGTTCTAATTACCTTCTATGTCATAAATGGTTAAATTAGACAGAACTTGTAGATATATTAAAGAGTATAAACTAGAATACGTATTGTGTGATTGCGATGTATGTATATCAAAAGTAGTTAATTTACTTAGTGGTTAGTTGGCTTAAGTTTCTAGGCTTGGTATAAGTGACGGTCATATGAGACTAAGTGTACTAAAAGATATATGTGATACTAGTGCAAGAAACCTATGCTTAAAAAAAATAGAGAATTAGAGCGATACATTTACGATTTTGGAGATTGAGCATATATAAGATTTTGGATGACTAAATTACTTGGACCATATATGGATAGAATGTGTAATAGTTGATAGCATTGTTCATGATGTGATTTTTTTAGTAAATGAAAGGGTATAATCTTTAAGTGCAAATTGGATATACTTGGTCGTTGAGATTTCATTACGAGATTACACTCAATAATATAAAAATGGACAATATTCTAAGAGGATCACATGAAGGTTTAAATTGTAATACAATTGTAACGATAGGAACTATACCAAGAAGTTATTATGCATGGTTGGACTCGAGGTATAGTTACTAAAGATTTATAGTTGAGGCGTTAGAACCAAGGTAAGGGAATAAGATAGCAACAATTAAAAGCACACGTGAAGGATTAAAACTTTATATTTAGGATTGGGGGATAAGCATGTATACTGTATCTTGATGAATATTCGAGGGTGTGATGTTCAATATGGTAAATAAAATAAGCAATTGACGTGTTTAATCTTAATGAGATATAGAACTTGAGGCAATGGGTGAGAATTTAGGCCATTTGATCGTTTATCGTAACAATCTTTTGACTTCCCACAACTTCGGATCAATTTAGGCTATTTGAACGTTTAATCCCACCCAAACTTGTTTTCTAACATTCTTTTGACTTCACACAACTTTGGGTCAATTTAGGCCATTTGACCGTTTACCGTAATTCCAAACCTAACTTCCAACGTGAGTTCAAAACTCGACATCGATCAAAACTATTTGATCCAGTATATGGTTTTAATCTATTTTGAGCCTATGACATACATGCCAAGGGTATGTCACTCAATCGAGTTTCCATCTGCTACTTATTTGCAAATGACACAAAAGACTCGTTTGTTGACTTCTCGAGTTTGATTTGACTAGAAAATATATTTGGACCCTAACCTAGCCAATCCAGTTGGTAGAACCATGTTAGATTGCCATGACTTAGTAGAATTATTTATATTTATTTTAGGATGTATACAGTCAAATTGGTTTAAATATAATTTTTTATATATAATTATATTTATAATAGCCTAATACTATATATATATGGCCTTAGACATGGTTAAGTTTTGAGATGCATATCATCTAGAAATTTTGGCACGACTATTGTAGTGGTGTGGTTTGACTAGTGTATTAGCCAAACCAGGAAAGGCCTGGCCATAGCTGTATCCCAGCTAGGAAAACCAGTCGAAGTTACAACTTGACCCTTATAAAGGATTTAATTAGTTATTTATTAAAATTATGGACTTTTAGGAGTCCCGAATGTACCAATTTAGCCTGGACTTGACCCGAACCCAATCTATGCCTATCTAGAGATGTGTGCAAAGACGTCCATTTAGAAATATTTTATCTATATCAATATATTTCATATTGTATTTTAGAGATGACAAATATTTTCTACATATTTGTTATGCGTACAATATAAGTTATAATATTTATATGGCATTTTTAGTATATTTGCACAAATTTTGGTGGACCAATTATAGTAGGAGAATAATGAGTCACCCAATACTATATCAATTATTGGTTTATTGTATTGTCATTATTATTATTATTATATTATAATTATTATTATAAAAATATCTTATTAATGATTATTTTGTGTACTTTAGGAAATAAATATTAGTATGTATGTGCATACTTGTATGTATAGCCATACACTATGAAAGGGTACTATCAAGATTTATTTAGGATTTATATAGTATTTATATATTATATATATATATATATATATATATATATATATATATATATATTTTTATATATATTGAAAATAGAACTTTATGATGTATCAGGTGTAAAATGCCGAAGCCTATACAAGTAAGCGCATCAAGCACGAGCTGAAAAACAGACAACAAAAAGGTCTGGAACAGAAAACCGCTCGCAGGGACGAGCGCCATGCTAGGACAGAACTGACAGGACGAAATCTGCAAAATACGAGCAACGCCTTTCGATCTTGAAGATTTGCCGTAAGGTTTTCCTGAGCAGATAGTCGGTTGTATTGGTGACCTTCATATCTGAATTTTTTCGATTCATCCAAAGGACCCAGATGCCGGCGGGCAACGATCTGATGCTCGTAGGAGGAGCCCCAACAAGCGAGGAGGTTGTTGAAGCCCCCGGCTTGAAGATCGTGCCTGCATCGACGGGAGAGGTTGTCCCATAGCCCAGAGGCGAGGTCGCCGGAGAGCAGGACGTGCTCGGCAGTTTCTGGCCGGTGTGAGATACAGTAGTGGCATTTCGATACCAGATTGAAGTCGATATTATATATATATATATATATATATATATATATATATATATATATACATATATAAGGAAAAAAAGAAAAAAAATATGGGGGAAAAAAAGAAAAGAAAAGGAGAACTCAAAATCTTGCGAGAAAAACAAATTCTCGCGAGATAGCAACCTGGGAAACCCACAAACCCCCCCCAAAAAAAGTCTGACTGATACTATATATAGGAATCAATTTTTTTTCCGAAAAACCCTAAACAAATTCCTCGTGAACAAACACTAGACCCTAGCGCCTACCCCCGACGACCAAGCCACCGTACGCGTGCGTCACGACCGGCCGCTGATGTGGCAGCACGTCGACAGCAGCAAAACGGAGATAGTCCATAACAACAGTTGTAGCAGTCACAAGCCGACTTTGCAGCGATATTTTATCGCGTACATTGGATCGTTTCACGAACCACTTGATCAGGTATGTGCAAAACCTATACGACTTCGCTTCTTTTCAAATAAAATCTTTTAATTCGTATCATGTGCGACAAAAAACGAATTCTAAAACCGAAAAAAAATTTAATTTTTGGACGTTAGAAATTGTCCCGAATCCCTAGTTGGAAGCCGATTTGTGACTAGAATATCGCAAATCTTGGAAAACTGCTTCAAAAGTAATATAGGCAACCGAAAGATTGAAACCTTTCTTGTAATTTTGTTTTCATCAAATATAGGTTAAGTTATTTGTTTCCAAATATTAGGAAAAAATACGAGAAAACAGTTTTAAAACATTAAAAATTTCCCGATACGGGATTCGTCCTCACAAATCGGGTGACTTGGTCAAAAGTTGTGAGTATCAAAAGGTGTGTAAGGATATTGCAAATGTGTGGACTTTCACGGAACTCGAATTGGTTGCATGTACACGACGAATTTGAGACGTGTCGGTCTAGGTACACTGTATCGGCCCCTTACAAACACCCTAATTACTTTGTGCATGTGCGTTATCTCGCGACAAAACTTGTGTCACTGGACTTGTATAATTTTTATGGTCCTATGAGCCAAGTTGGTCCGATTATGAGAAGGTCGACCGAAATGCTATTTTGGCGGGCCTACGATCCGACTCAACGGACAATTTTGTGAATGGCTCATCGAAATCCAAATCTGGATATATCGTGAGTTCATATCGAAAAATGGACTCGTAGGTATATAAGTTGTTGACTTCAGAGATCATAGGTTCTAGCACATTTTTCGGTACAAAGTGGTCCAACGACGGACAATATTTTGACCAAAAATTATAGTTTTAAATGTTCCTGTGTCCAGAATTGGACTTATGGGTAGTCAAACTTGGACATTTTTCTTATGCCAAAAACGTTGGTGATGTCTATTTCAGCATTCGAAGACATTTGCAGGAGTTTGGCTTTTGTGGCTCACTGAGTAATTAGATATTGTTGGTTCTACGCGCAACCACCAAGCAAGTAGATCTTGCCAACTTTGTATAGTTTACTTACAAGCATGCTCTTATTATTTTTCTTGTTCATGTCTCATTTTTATTCTCTATTTACAGTCTTGTTATGATTTATTCCATGTCTCTTACCTGTTATCACTTGCTTTCATCATTAATTAGTTTCTATATATTTCCATACATGACCTCGATAGCATTGTTTTCTTGAGTGATTTGACTTGATCTCATGTTCCATGTTACCTTGACTTGACCCTCTACCGATACTAGTATTGGCTACTTGACCACTCTCGATTCGGGAGACGCACGTCAGGCATATGATAGAGACTCACTATAGTAAGGGAGTACCACGTAGGGCTACTAGTTATAGGACCAAAAGTACCACACAGAGCTATAGTCATTCAATTCATTTGTAGCCATACTTAGTATTACATTTTATATGACATGTCCTGATATATATAGTCTTCCATATGATCTTCATTCTTGTTCTAGAAGTTATTTTTCCTATTTTCCTTACATGTTATATACTGTCATAGTAAGCATGTTTTATGGATCTTGCTAGTCCCCTGAGGACCTAGTGATCTTTCCAGGTATTAGATGATGGTATGATATTGATGGATGATGGTTGCTACACCAAGGCTTCAGGTATATTTAGCTGTTGTTATTATCATTCTTTTTCATTTGTATTTTGTCAAGTATTTGACACTCGCTGTTATATAGCCTGGTCTTTTGCAAGCTTCATTCTTTCTTCTAGCTTGTGATGATACATATATAATTGTGGATCTACTCTAATATTTATCTAATATGGAATCAGTGTATTACGGTCTGATCAACCTTAGTGCACTTGATTCATCATTTTTATCATTATTTAGTGGATTGAGATATAATATATTTAGAATAACAAGACAACTTATACATACTCGAGCTAGGCTGGAGTCCTCTCGATACGTAGCTGGCATGTATACGATCTCCTAGTCCTACGTATTTTGGGACTGGGATGTTACATAACTTTTGGTGGCCCATGCAGGCCAAGTTGGTCGTTTATGTTATGTTAATGTACCGAGCGGTCCTGTGAATATGATTAAACTCTTAGGAATCTCAATCCACAACTGTCTTGACAATTCTTTTAGAAATTTCTCTACCGTCCTTGAACTTCGTAATTGCTCTCGACTATTTTTTCTTTGCTTTTTCGTACCATTGCTTCTTGTCCCTTTCTATTTTGGAGTGACGAATCATCGTGCTTTATATAATTTATCAAAAATTCAATTATAATGTAAATTAGCTTGCTTATTGAATTTTGGTTGATTGATAGATAGAAGGGGATTAGAGAGGCCATATGACATTGATATCTAGTGATAAGGGTTATAAAATTTTAGGACAACATGCTTTTGATGGGATACTGCGACCAAAGGTAGGTAGACATCCTCAAAGGCAATATAATTTTACAAGCTTGCGAGAAAAGAGATTGGATTTACTTTTTAGATTTAAGGCTTGAATAAAAATAAAGGACAAAACCATTAAAGAAATTAGTCGGTAGATTCAAGAGTCAAAGAGGACCGAGGATGTAGTGGTTAAGGGACTAGTAATTATAGTCCTTGGCTTGAAGGTCAAGAAGGATAAGCCTTCGACATGATCGTTCCAAGACCGCCAGTACCAAGAAGAGCGACTAGAGATAACCATCTATAGTTTTACGGTAGAGATGTTGCAAAACAAATTATTTAGGAGTGATTATTACTTGAGTTATTAGGAGACACTGTAGTGACCTAGCGTAACACTTGAACTATTCCTAATTACGCTAGCGTGTTTCTTTGTTAGTGAGCTTTATTTTAATTTTGAAAAATAAATTCTTTTAAGTTAGGTAGATCGTAAGGACCCTAATTTTTGAAAATAATTTTTTATTTTATTTCATTTGATTTTATTTATTCAATTATTTTTAATATTAATTAAGACTATAGATGTATTTTTCTGTAGCTTTGATTTTGGAGCACAAGAAATGCCAATCTTTCGAAACAACCTTCATGTGTTTTGAAGTAGACAAATCCACCTTCAATTTGATATATCATGTCTCATCAAAACTTGTTCCCTAATATTCTTTTGACTTTGTAAATTCTCTGAACCAAAACTAGGTTCAAGGATTTAATTAGGATTATTCTGGATTAATTAATGGAGTTAAAATTCCCCTCTTTGATTTTCAATTCAATTAATTCACCTGGTCGTTGTTCAAATATCTAGAGCACTACACTAGCTTTTAACTTCCAACAAGTTACACATCCTTGACCTAGAAGCCAATCTTAAATTCTGACCTGCGTCACTAAAACATTTCACCTTCTTGTGCTTTATTTTAATTGCACAACATTCGTCAAAAATACCTAATTCAAACCTAATCCTGTACATATGCCCGTTCCCATCAAAATTAGAGACCCAACTTCGACCGAGCCTTGCAACCCAATATTCGGTGTCTATCTACTCTGAGTCTACTTCACCCATGACACTAGTGTCTCACTCAATTTAAATTCTAAGTGCTTCCAATTCATCAAAACCACCGAAAACTTATTATTTTCTCGTTTTGGACAACTGACTTGTCCGAGTCCAAAACTGGTTCAAAATCAACCCAAACTCTTGCACAACCCTCACATGGCATGCAACACCAACCCATTTAACTCTCACTACAAACACAAACACCACCCCCATGACCAATTACATCTTTTTAAAAACCCATTGTTATATTTAATTTCAGAATTTTCCCAATGAGGAATTAATTCTTTCACCCCATCCTACATCCTCTACTTTTATTACCATCCTATTTTAGGCCAAACAAATGGACTGATTTGACTCCCCTTAACCCTCATTAATACCACATTTTAATCTAGCTATTAATGGAAACCCTCTTTTCAAGGCATTAAATGCACATGGACTTTTTCTCACTCATAAATGCACATACTTTTGTCCATCCCCAAGACTTGGTCGCGTCCATGGAGAGCCCCCTCCCCAATTACCGAACCATATCCCCCTTTCCTCTATGCTCTCTCTCTTCTTATTCTTCCCCTTTATATATTCTTCTCCTATTCTTTATCTTCCTTCTACTTCCCTATTCCACTTCTTCCAACCACCGGCCCCCACTTCACTCCACAACCACCACCACTCCACCTCTCTCCCCTCGCCACCTTGCTGCGGTCGCTGCTGCCCCAACTGCGACTGCTGCTGTGCAAGTGTAAGCCCCTTTTTCAAATTCTAGTTAAATTAGTGTTAATTAAATTTTAATGTCATTTATAGCCTTAAAATAATTATTAGAATTTTTAAGAATTTTTCTAGAATTTTTAAATGATTTTAAATGAGTTTTATATATTAAAATATTAATTTGCAATTTTTTAAAATATTTTAATTGACTTTTGCAATTAATTAGATTGTTTTAATATTGTTTTGCAATTATAAATTTGTTATGTGCAAATTTTATTTGCACTTAAACTGTACGGGGTGGGTATGCAAATTCCTATTGCATCTACCTACTGTTAGGACCTATCTGCAAATTACCTAAAACTACAGGGAACCTAAACGAAATTTCCTAACCATAACTGCCCCCGACGACCGGCTGACGACGACCGCCAGCGCGCCCTGCCCCGCCATTTCCGGCCAGACCGACCGACCTACGACCGCCCTAACCGCCATTTAAACCCTCACTCCCCCCGTCGACACCACTCACCCCGACCATCTCCACCGACCGCAGCCCCATTTCTTCCCTAAAACCCCAGCCTAACCCTAACTCCGGCGAGCTTCCACGTCCAGCCTCCACGGTCGACTTCGACAGCCGCGACCACCACCGTTCGACTCGCCTCGACGAGCCGACCCAGCGCCACCACTCCGCCACCGCCACGACGTTCTCCTCCGTCCAGTCGCCACCCCGACAGCAGCCCCACTTCGGACACGTACGTGTCAGTACTATTTCGTGTCCTATTTGTGTCTCGAACTCACGTGGGTGACTCGCCAAGACACGGGCAGTCTTTGGGTAAGCTTGGACACGGCCGAATCATTTCGTGCGTGTCGTACTGAGTATGGATACAAGACTCTGTGTCCCAAACTGTCAGGACACAGGACCGATATTTATATTTTATTATTAAACTAACTTAAAACCTAATAAAATCTACCTAAAACCTATCCCTAACACAGCGGGCCGCTGGCCCACTGGCCAGCGCGCAGTGATCAAACACCCCCTCTCGCTGGCTCAGGTTCGAGCCCCCTTTTGTTTCTTTTTCTTTTTGTTTTCTTTTCTTTTCTTTTTCATTTGTATTTATATATATATATATAATATATATATGTATATATATATTATATATATATATATATGTACTACTTTATTTTAACAGTATTTAAATATATATGTATATATTTTATAGTTAGTAAATTTATATATATGTTTATATACATTTTCCTATGTATATTATATTATATATATATAATATATATATATAGATAGATATATTATATATATATATATATTATATATATATATACACTATATATTAAGTGTGTTCTTATATATATATATATGTATTATATATATATACTTTGTAAATTAAGTATTTTTCCTTATATATATATATATCCTTTTAGCATAGGTATATATATTCTTTTGTATAACTTTACCTTATTAAAATAATAATATTTTTTGACTATTACCAAAACTGTATTTTTATTGTATTTAAATTACTGCAACCATTTGGTGTCCAAGCCTAGCATGGGTATTTGGGCTCAAATGTGTTTTCACACATTCAAGACTTGTGCAAGTCATATTGGACTTGATTCATGGCCTTGGGTCCTGTATTGAACTTTGGTTCAAATTATATACATGGACAAAATACGCAGATAATAATTATTGTGTGCATTGCTGTTTTTGATTTTCTAAAAATACTTAAAGTATTGCTAAAATTATGGAAAAAATAGTATTTAGATACTATGTTAAGTAACTAATTTAGTATAATTTTTGTAGTATTTAATTTACTGTTTTGCCACTAGTTTGACATATGAAACCAAAACTCATTTTCTGTATACTTAGGAAATGATTTTTATAAATATTGGTACTGGTTAATAAATTCCAGAAAAATTATAATAAATTTCTGATTAACAAGGATCACTTTGATACTTGCTTTAAGAAAAATTAGGCTTTTTGCCTATCTCTAAAATGTTAGAACACAATGATCTTTTGATTTATTGATTAATTACGACTTGTAGCTTTTGTGTTATTGGAGTTTTAGTCGTGTTGAACCCCATCTCTCATAGTGTAAAGACCTAGAAAGTTAGTTAACATAGTATGTCACCCCACATTGGTTCCTATGCCAAGTCATCATTTTGGCTAGGTATCCAGTCACAAGTCGTGTCGCACCAATTAGTGTCCTAGTGATTTAGCTTAGTGTAAAATAAGTAATATATTTTACTTCTACAGCTACGAGTTAGGACATCCATAGCATGTTATCGCAGCTTGTTTTGTTTTACTTGCTAGAGGCAAGTACTTCTACGAACTTTACTATATTGTCAATAAATGAACTGCAAACCCTACATGTTATATGCTGATCCTTGGGGTAGCAAGTTAGATCTCTACATGTTGCACTTCAGTACTACCATGCTTAGAACAGTCTTGATGTATCACTCACATGATTAGAATATGGGTTTTGGGAAACTGATAGTAGTGTACGTGATCACGACCCCCCCTATAGTAGCGAGCTTGGTCGCATTTATATGCATACCTTGCCGCAGGTAATATCCCGCATTTTCTGTACGGATGTACACCTATGCTTGTCTACTTGTACGTATGTACATTTCATTATGTGCCACAGCGCATTGTACATCTATTGACCGATCACGTACCTGCTACAGTTTTAAACATTACATATACATCTGTCTCTATGACATATGTGTCCTTGTCATGATAGACTATGTGATGCCTATTTTACAGTTATTCTCTCATGTTCATTTCATGTTTCATATGCTAGTTTGCTAGATTTAGTACTTGCTCCCGTCCTGACAGGATAACGTTGTAGGTGTCCTTACTGAGGAGGAGTTACTCTGCGACTCATACTATGGGATTACTGCGAGGACCGGCTTGCTTTACGAGGATGTTCCTGCAGGGAACTCGCCTAGTTGTCTTTTGGTTACTTAGACTTTTTTTATTCTCTATTTACAGTCTTGTTATGATTTATTTCCATGTCTCTTACTGTTATCACTTGCTTTCATCATTAATTATGTTTCTATATATTTCCATACATGACCTCGATAGCATTGTTTTCTTGAGTGATTGACTTGATCTCATGTTCCATGTTACCTTGACTTGACCCTCTACGATACTAGTATTGGCTACTTGACCACTCTCGATTCGGGAGACGCACGTCAGGCATATGATAGAGACTCACTATAGTAAGGGAGTACCACGTAGGGCTACTAGTTATAGGACCAAAAGTACCACACAGAGCTATAGTCATTCAATTCATTTGTAGCCATACTTAGTATTACATTTTATATGACATGTCCTGATATATAGTCTTCCATATGATCTTCATTCTTGTTCTAGAAGTTTTTTCTATTTTCCTACTGATATATACTGTCTAGTAAGCATGTTTATGGATCTTGCTAGTCCCCTGAGGACTAGTGATCTTTCCAGGTATTAGATGATGGTATGATATTGATGGATGATGGTTGCTACACCAAGGCTTCAGGTATATTTAGCTGTTGTATTATCATTCTTTTCATTTGTATTTTGTCAAGTATTGACACTCGCTGTATTATAGCTGGTCTTTTGCAAGCTTCATTCTTTCTTCTAGCTTGTGATGATACATATAATTGTGGATCTACTCTAATATATTTATCTAATATGGAATCAGTGTATTACGGTCTGATCAACCTTAGTGCACTTGATTCATTTTTATCATTATTTAGTGGATTGAGTATAATATATTTAGAATAACAAGACAACTTATACATACTCGAGCTAGGTGGAGTCCTCGATACGTAGCTGGCATGTATACGATCTCCTAGTCCTACGTATTTTGGGACTGGGATGTTACATAACTTTTTGGTGGCCCATGCAGGCCAAGTTGGTCGTTTATGTTATGTTAATGTACCGAGCGGTCCTGTGAATATGATTAAACTCTTAGGAATCTCATCCACAACTGTTTGACAATTCTTTTAGAAATTTCTCTAGTCCTTGAACTTCGTAATTGCTCTCGACTATTTTTTCTTGCTTTTTCGTACCATTGCTGTCCCTTTCTATTTGGAGTGACGAATCATCGTGCTTTATATAATTTACAAAAATTCAATTATAATGTAAATTAGCTTGCTTATTGAATTTTGGTTGATTGATAGATAGAAGGGGATTAGAGAGGCCATATGACATTGATATCTAGTGATAAGGGTTATAAAATTTTAGGACAACATGCTTTTGATGGGATACTGCGACCAAAGGTAGGTAGACATCCTCAAAGGCAATATAATTTTACAAGCTTGCGAGAAAAGAGATTGGATTTACTTTTTAGATTTAAGGCTTGAATAAAAATAAAGGACAAAACCATTAAAGAAATTAGTCGGTAGATTCAAGAGTCAAAGGACCGAGGATGTAGTGGTTAAGGGACTAGTAATTATAGTCCTTGGCTTGAAGGTCAAGAAGGATAAGCCTTCGACATGATCGTTCCAAGACCGCCAGTACCAAGAAGAGCGACTAGAGATAACCATCTATAGTTTTACGGTAGAGATGTTGCAAAACAAAATTATTTAGGAGTGATTATTACTTGAGTTATTAGGAGACACTGTAGTGACCTAGCGTAACACTTGAACTATTCCTAATTACGCTAGCGTGTTTCTTTGTTAGTGAGCTTTATTTTAATTTTGAAAAATAAATTCTTTTAAGTTAGGTAGATCGTAAGGACCCTAATTTTTGAAAATAATTTTTTTATTTTATTTCATTTGATTTTATATTTATTCAATTATATTTTTAATATTAATTAAGACTATAGATGTATTTTTCTGTAGCTTTGATTTGGAGCACAAGAAATGCCAATCTTTCGAAACAACCTTCATGTGTTTTGAAGTAGACAAATCCACCTTCAATTTGATATATCATGTTCATCAAAACTTGTTCCCTAATATTCTTTTGACTTTGTAAATTCTCTGAACCAAAACTAGGTTCAAGGATTTAATTAGGATTATTCTGGATTAATTAATGGAGTTAAAATTCCCCTCTTTGATTTTCAATTCAATTAATTCACCTGGTCGTTGTTCAAATATCTAGAGCACTACACTAGCTTTTAACTTCCAACAAGTTACACATCCTTGACCTAGATAAGCCAATCTTAAATTCTGACCTGCGTCACTAAAACATTTCACCTTCTTGTGCTTATTTAATTGCACAACATTCGTCACAAAATACCTAATTCAAACCTAATCCTTGTAATATGCCCGTTCCCATCAAAATTAGAGACCCAACTTCGACCGAGCCTTGCAACCCAATATTCGGTCTATCTACTCTGAGTCTACTTCACCCATGACACTAGTGTCTCACTCAATTTAAATTCTAAGTGCTTCCAATTCATCAAAACCACCGAAAACTTATTATTTCTCGTTTTGGACAACTGACTTGTCCGAGTCCAAAACTGGTTCAAAATCAACCCAAACTCTTGCACCCCTCACATGGCTCATGCCAAACACCCACACCATTTAACCTCTCTACAAAACACCAAACACCACCCCCATGACCAATTACATCTTTTTAAACCCATTGTTATATTTAATTTCAGAATTTTCCCCAATGAGGAATTAATTCTTTCACCCCCATCCTACATCCTCTACTTTTATTACCATCCTATTTTAGGCCAAACAAATGGACTGATTTGACTCCCCTTAACCCTCATTAATACCACATTTTAACTCCTAGCTATTAATGGAAACCCTCTTTTCAAGGCATTAAATGCACATGGACTTTTTCTCCTCACTCATAAATGCACATTACTTTTGTCCATCCCCAAGACTTGGTCGGTCCATGGAGAGCCCCCTCCCCAATTACCGAACCATTCTTCTCCCCCTCTTTCCTCTATGCTCTCTCTCTTCTTATTCTTCCCCTTTTTATATATTCTTCTCCTTATTCTTATCTTCTCCTTCTACTTCCCTTATTCCACTTCTTCCAACCACCCGGCCCCCACTTCACCTCCACAACCACCACCACCTCCACCTCTCTCCCCCTCGCCACCTTGCTGCGGTCGCTGCTGCCCCAACTGCGACTGCTGCTGCTGCAAGTGTAAGCCCCTGTTTTTCAAATTCTAGTTAAATTAGTGTAATTAAATTTTAATGTCATTTATAGCCTTAAAATAATTATTAGAATTTTTAAGAATTTTTCTAGAATTTTTAAATGATTTATAAATGAGTTTTATATATTAAAATATTAATTTGCAATTTTTTAAAATATTTTAATTGACTTTTGCAATTAATTAGATTGTTTTAATATTGTTTTGCAATTATAAATTTGTTATGTGCAAATTTTATTTGCACTTAAACTGTACGGGGTGGGTTATGCAAATTCCTATTTGCAACTACCTACTGTTAGGACCTATCTGCAATTACCTAAAACTACAGGGACCTAAACGAAATTCCTAACCATAACTGCCCCCGACGACCCGGCTGACCGACGACCGCCAGCGCGCCCTGCCCCCGCCATTTCCGGCCAGACCGACCGACCTACGACCGCCCTAACCCGCCTATTTAAACCCCCTCACTCCCCCCAGTCGACCACCACTCACCCCGACCCATCTCCACCGACCGCAGCCCCATTTCTTCCCTAAAACCCCCAGCCCTAACCCTAACTCCGGCGAGCTTCCCCGTCCAGCCTCCACGGTCGACTTCGACAGCCGCGACCACCACCGTTCGACTCGCCTCGACGAGCCGACCCCAGCGCCACCACTCCGCCACCGCCACGACGTCTCCTCCGTCCAGTCGCCACCCCGACAGCAGCCCCACTTCGGACACGTACGTGTCAGTACTATTTTCGTGTCCTATTTGTGTCTCGAACTCACGTGGGTGACTCGCCAAGACACGGGCAGTCTTTGGGTAAGCTTGGACACGGCCGAATCATTTCGTGCGTGTCGTGCTGAGTATGGATACAAGACTCTGTGTCCCAAACTGTCAGGACACAGGACCGATATTTATATATTTTTTATTATTAAACTAACTTAAAACCTAATAAAATCTACCTAAAACCTATCCCTAACACAGCGGGCCGCTGGCCCACTGGCCAGCGCGCAGTGATCAAACACCCCCCTCCCCCGCTGGCTCAGGTTCGAGCCCCCTTTCTGTTTCTTTTTTCTTTTCTGTTTTCTTTTCTTTTTCTTTTTCATTTGTATTTATATATATATATATATATATATATGTATATATATTAATATATATAATATATGTATACTTTATTTTAACAGTATTTAAATATATATGTATATATTTTATAGTTAGTAAATTTTATATATATATGTTTATATATACATTTTCCTATGTATATATATATTATATATATATATATATATATATATATATATATATATATATATATATATATTATATATATATATATATATATACACTATATTATTAAGTGTGTTCTTATTATATATATATATATTTGTATATATATATATATACTTTGTAAATTAAGTATTTTTCCTTATATATCTATATATATCCTTTTAGCATAGGTATATATATATTCTTTTGTATAACTTTATCTTATTAAAATAATAATATTTATTTTGACTATTACCAAACTGTATTTTTATTGTATTTAAATTACTGCAACCATTTGGTGTCCAAGCCTAGCATGGGTATTTGGGCTCAAATGTGTTTTCACACATTCAAGACTTGTGCAAGTCATATTGGACTTGATTCATGGCCTTGGGTCCTGTATTTGAACTTTGGTTCAAATTATATACATGGACAAAATACGCAGATAATTAATTATTGTGTGCATTGCTGTTTTTGATTTTCTAAAAATACTTAAAGTATTGCTAAAATTATGGAAAAATAGTATTTAGATACTATGTTAAGTTAACTAATTTAGTATAATTTTTGTAGTATTTAATTTACTGTTTTGCCACTAGTTTGACATATGAAACCAAAACTCATTTTCTGTATACTTAGGAAAACTGATTTTTATAAAATATTGGTACTGGTTAATAAATTCCAGAAAAATTATAATAAATTTCTATGATTAACAAGGATCACTTTGATACTTTGCTTTAAGAAAAATTAGGCTTTTTGCCTATCTCTAAAATTGTTAGAACACAATGATCTTTTGATTTATTTATTGATTAATTACGACTTGTAGCTTTTTGTGTTATTTGGAGTTTTAGTCGTGTTGAACCCATCTCTCACTAGTGTAAAGACCCTAGAAAGTTAGTTAACATAGTATGTCACCCCACATTGGTCTCCTATGCCAAGTCATCATTTTGGCTAGGTATCCAGTCACAAGTCGTGTCGCACCAATTAGTGTCCTAGTGATTTAGCTTAGTGTAAAACTAAGTTAATATATTTTACTTCTACAGCTACGAGTTACTGGACATCCATAGCACTGTTATCGCAGCTTGTTTTGTTTTGCTTTGCTAGAGGCAAGTACTTTCTACGAACTTTACATATTGTCACATAAATGAACTGCAAACCCTACCATGTTATATGCTGATCCTTGGGGTAGCAAGTTAGATCTCTACATGTTGCACTTCCAGTTACTACCATGCTTAGAACAGTCTTGATGTATCACTCACATGATTAGAATATGGGTTTTGGGGAAACTGATAGTAGTGTACGTGATCACGACCCCCCCTATAGTAGCGAGCTTGGTCGCATTTTATATGCATACCTTGCCGCAGGTAAATATCCCGCATTTTCTGTACGGATGTACACCTATGCTTGTCTACTTGTACGTATGTACATTTCATTATGTGCCACAGCGCATTGTACATCTATTGACCGATCACGTACCTGCTACAGTTTTAAACATTACATATACATCTGTCTCTATGACATATGTGTCCTTGTCATGATAGACTATGTGATGCCATATTTTACAGTTATTCCTCTCATGTTCATTTCCATGTTTCATATGCTAGTTTGCTAGATTTAGTACTTGCTCCCGTCCTGACAGGATAACGTTGTAGGTGTCCTTACTGAGGAGGAGTTACTCTGCGACTCATACTATGGGATTACTGCCGAGGACCCGGCTCTGCTTTACGAGGATGTTCCTGCAGGGAACCTCGCCTAGTTGTCTTTTGTTTACTTAGACTTTTTGAGAGTAGACATGTATTAGACTACATCATTTTGTAACTGGACATGTATCCAGTTTTACATTTCAGTTTACTTGTACTTGGACATTTTACTATATACGACGACTTTTGTGTTTGGAGCATTTATGATTCTTCTTCACTTATAGAACTGTTAGCACATTTAGTCTTATCCTGTTGTCTTTAGAACAGCTTACTACGTTTTATCTCAACGTAGGCTGGACATGACTCAGCCTGGCCCAACAATTTGGGTAGCGGGTCGTGACATGTTTTTTTGGCGGCCCATGCAGGTCCCGACTAAACTGTTTGGTTACGTTATTGTACCAAGCATGCCTGCAATTAGGAACTTAAGGTAATTAGACAACATTAGGAAAGACGCTTAGAACACTTAGAGGAAATGCTAGGATTGTAACATAGGAAATACATCACATGTTTGCTATTATAATTAGATTTTCTTACATATGATTGCTTGCTTTAAATAAGTCCTTATAAGTCTTTTTATGTGTAATTTAGATGGTGCTTACTCGTTCGTCCCAGTATGTTACCCCCGAGAATGGGGCCCTCTATATCCAGTCAGCTGACCGGTTGACTGATACACCTCCACCTACCACATTCCCCCACTCCACAGATCCACAGACCCAGATACCACCTTCCACATCCCAGTCCCAGCAGGACCCGATACTTCCACCACCCCCTATCACTATACCCACCCAGGCTTCCGTCACTCTCGACGGGACCCAGCTGCTCACACTGATCCAGGGGTTCCTAACGACCCATCAGGAGCAGACTACCCTACTCCGCCAGAGCATGGAGCGTTCTGAGGGACGTCCCGTGGTCCCACCACATATAGAGCCACGACAGAGAGCGGGGACGGTCAAGGACTTCATGGGTCTGAATCCCAAGGAGTTCTCAGGGACTGAGGGCATAGTAGTAGCTGATGACTGGCTAGATTCTGTAGAGAGGAAGCTTCTGGGAGTTAGGATGCCGGATGACCTTCAGGTCGAGGCAGCAGGATTTTTGCTGATAGACTTAGCCGGAGTCTGGTTCAGAAATGAGCCGTTGTTCGTGAGAGGTAGAGCCACCTGGGACCAGTTCAAGACCCAGTTCAAGAAGAAATTCTTCTCGACCACTGCTAGAGTAGCCATGGGGCTACGATTCCAGAACATCCAGCAGGGGAACCGTTCCGTTGATGACTATACGGGAGAGTTTAGTCGCCTGAGCCGTTTTGCTCCTAGTCTGGTTGCTGATCCAGAGGAGATGACCCGTAGGTTTTGCCATGGTCTAGTTCCAGACATTGGCATTCTTATAGTGGCGAACGGTACGACTGACTACTACCAGAGCCTAGAGTTGGCCCGGAGTATTGAGGAGCGTCTTCTGTCATGCAAGAGGCCGGCTTCTGTACACCATGAGGGTCCGTCCAAGCGTCAGGCATTCCAGCAGAGAGCGTCGACGCCACCCCAGCAGACTTACCGTCCCCCTACACCACATCATCAGACCACGCCAGTTAGAGCCCCCGGGACCCCGACAGCAGCAGCAGAAGGGAGCCATATGTTCTTTCTACGAAAGACCAGGGCACGACATCTCCATCTGTAGGAAAAGGTTGAAGCAGTGCTTGATTTGTGGGTCTGCCAACCATCAGCTTCGGGACTGCCCAGCATCCAAGGGACCTAGAGGACCGCTTCCGACTCAGCAGCAGAGCTTTGGGCAGCATCTGCAGCAGCAGAAGGGACCTCAGGGGAGGGTTTATAGTCTAGCCATTGAGCCGGAGCAGGTTTCAGAGCCGAATTACTTAGCTGACGTCATTACAGGTCATGTTTATTTGCATACTTTTCTAGCTGTATGTTTGTTTGATTCTGGTGCATCTCATAGCTTCCTATCATTAGAGTTTATGCATAAACATCATCTAGTAGCTACACCTACTACGGAGATTAGTAGAGTGATGACGGGAGGAGGACCAGTGCCTATTAGATCTATCTATAGGTGTTCTATTTTTATAGCCGGGAGAGAGTTCAGAGGGCGATTCTTTGTGATGCCGCTCCCTGGTTATGATATCATTGGGGATGGACTGGCTTAGCTATGCCCATACATCTATAGATTGCTATTAGGGTAGTATTTTGTTCAGTCCCCCAGGCACAGCACCATTCAGTGTCAGGAGGACAGGGCCGGAGATCAGCCTAGAGCCGAACTGTTGTGCTACAGTCGGGGATGCAGCACCGCCACACCTATCATTAGGGAGTTTATGGATGTATTCCCAGAGGATCTTCCAGGACTTCCGCCTGACAGAGATGTGGAGTTCACTATAGATCTAGTGCCGGGTTCATCACCAGTATCCCGGGCTTGCTATAGAGTGAATCCCAAGGAGGCCATAGAGATGAAAGAGCAGATTGATGACCTGTTGAAAAAGGGTTTCATTCGATCCAGTGCTTCTCCATGGGGAGCAC
>JANAVB010033327.1:0-38513 GCA_029216955.1 Iris pallida | reverse complement strand
ACTTGTACAGGAGGTATTTGAGGAGGCACTACCCCCAGCCCAGTATTGGCAGGTATTGACGACGCTATGATCTCTGGACTAGTAATAGGTACAGTTGGTGGTGTAACATGCTGTGCTACAATGATGGAATGCATACTAGCAACCATCTCAGCCATAGTTTTTAATTTGTCTTCGAGTGCAGCAATTCGTTGTTCCTGATTTGCGGAGGTTGAAGCATCTGGATCATCGGTGACAACATAAGCCGTCACTTCTCTCGACACAGTGGAAGATACTGTATGTTCAGAACTTTCACTGTATGCATCATAATCAGAAAATGAATCATCTCCTGACTGGGAAACAGGGAGATGACTTGAAAGATTTTGAGGAAGATTTCTTTGACCGATTGTATCTCGGCTTCGGGAACGGGTATGTTGAAATACTCCTTCAGAAGATTCTTGAAGTAATTCTAAATACCGTTGGCTTGGCTTACGGAGTCTACCATGCTTAGAGCATCTTTTACCCCTAGTGTCTCGGGAAGTCATGTTAACAGAAGCATACAAAACTTCGTCTTCTTCTGACATAGGTTCAGATTTAGCAAAAGTTAAACGATCGAAGACAGATCGTTTTGTCGTTTGACAACAGCATTGGATGATGACTTTATGATTACAGTGATGATCAGATGGTTGAGATGGAGATATTGAGACATTATCTTGTTTTTGTCTTAGATGTTCTCGAAGATCTACAACCGGACGAGGAAAGTTCCGAGGGATCTGTTCTTTGATAACATTTGGAACATGATTCCGATTCTTCAAATGTTTAGTCCCTTGAGTATACAGGGAAGTACTCACTTCATTGGCATAAGTGTCAGGATTTCTGACTTTGGAGATTTGTTTCTGATGATGTTTAACCTTCGGCATTGGCTGTTTGCGTTTTACCGAAGTGGGTCGATTAAGATAAGTTCTGAGGTCAGCAAATTCACCCCCAGGAGTTTCTGTTTGAGACACTAACAGTTTTCCCTGTCTGGAACGACAAATTTGGAGAGTCGGGAGGTCCTGGAATTCTGCTATCGGAGTAGGCAGAATACCTCTTTGATTAGTACAAGTACTCTTGTTATAAAGGAAAGAAGAATCCTTGTTTGCCAGAGTTCTTGAATTGATTGGAGCCGAGACACATTGAGATGGATCTTCTTCAGTAAAGACTGAAGAAGACTGAGAAAAGACTAAAGGGCCTTTTCCTTTGTTTTGAGATGAAGGGTTAGCTAAAGAGCGTTTCCCTCTGTTATCTTCCAAGTCATGAGACAAGGAAGTTTGAGAAAAGACCAATGGACCTTTTCCTTTACTTTGAAGAGAAGGAGAAATAGTCAAAGGACTACCCTCAGTGGATTGCGCAGGGGCAATAGGGTGTTTGGGAAGAGGAGTAGAATCTCTTCTTTTATTATGAGAAGAAGGAAATTTAGCCAAAAGGCTGTTTTTCTTGGATTGCACAGACTTGGTTTGCGCATGGGTGGAAGGTGCACTAGTCATTTGTGCATTAGAAGCTTTGGTAGGAAGTGCATCAGGAGTTCTTGTCTTAGAGTGCTTGGGATGCACCTTAGTTATAAGAGTGCTATTTTGCGCAGGAAAAGCCACTGCCAATTGCGCCAGAGTCATAGGAGTCTTCTGTTTTGACAAGGCAGCATATGAAGTAGCCTGTGCAACAGTTGCAACAGATTGTGCAGCCTTGACTGCAACAGATTGTGCAGCAGTTGCTGAGACAGACTGTGCAATAGTTGGCACAGCAGTTTGTGCAGCAGTCTGACTAGCAGATTGTGCAGTAATTGGTACAGCATCCTTGGTGGCAAAACTGCCAGATTGTGCAGACTTGGAGACCCAAACTGAGCGCACTTTGCTCTTAGCAGAAGTGGCTACAGTACGGGGAGTGGTTTTGGAGTTGAGCATCGCCTCGTAAGCTGTCTGGTTGACCTTAACAACCAGCGCCTTCTGCGACTTCCCGATAGACGCTACGTCACATTGAGTTGCTACTTCCTCGTCGGAGGAGAAAGTTGTCCCCAGCAGAGTCGCCATTTTGTTTGCAAAAACAAAAGTATAAAACTTTATTGATACAAACTGTAATAAAGATTACAAGAATTCTGGGAAAATTACAACTATAGGAATCCAATCTTGATGACGATTGCTTTATCCCTTAGACGATGTGAACTGTGAAGACGAAGCCTTTGAAGTTGAAAATAACTCTGGAAACTGAAGGCAAAAGCCTCTGAAGTTGAAGACAAAAGTCTCGGAAGAATACAGCAGCACTTTGGCAAGAACTCCTGAACTCTCTGATTTCTGATCTCTGATCTTGATCCCCCTTGAAATGAAGACTTGAAACTCTATTTATAGAGTTCTGAAAATAACTAACTTTCAGTTATTTTGGACTGCGCAAGCTGATTTGCGCAGCAACTGGTTTGCGCAGCACTGGATTGCGCAAGCAGTTATTGGATCGTGAGCCAACTATCTGGGACACATGGCATTATTTGATTGAAATGCGCATGATCGTGCATAGACAGTTGCCACGTAATGAGCAATTGATGGCATGAATGCCACATGTAATTGGTCAGTTATATTGGTAGAATATGCAAAATGAACTGCGCAGAAATGGTTTGCGCAAACACGGATTGCGCATGAGTGGTTTGCGCAAACACGGATTGCGCTGCCACCTGTCAGCCGCCCTCGAGCACTGTGCGGCGTCAAAAACGAACAGCCTCCTCGTTATTCGTATTGTCAGCTGTCAGGAAGATCTGATTTGATTCAGTCAATGATGACTTCTGCCACGTCAGCCTGCGCAGTTGGAAACATGCGCAAACCAGCCTGCACAAAGTGATGTCTGCGCAATCTGTTGTCTGCGCAACTCATCAAAATGATGAATATCTTGAATTTTTGACTTTGTTGATTGATGCAACTTGATTTTTTTTAGGACCTACAAGCATGTATAAGTATGGCTTGTAATGAATATGTAGGTTCCATAGTATGTAATGTATGGTGCATATAGTGGTGCAAGAGAATAAATGAATGATGAATGAATGCAAGCATGAATGTAATATAATAATAGATGTAATATATGTAGCCTTGTTAGGAATAAAACTGGAATTTAGTTTTGTTTCACTAAATAAGAGATACATGAGAACTCATATATGTGAATGTTAACTTCCTATTGACACTTTGTTACACAACTGTCATGCCTCACTATCACTTCACACACAATGCACACTACACTATATAACCCTCACACCCTCACTCATTGACACTCTCACTCATACATTGTCTAACACTCATTCCATGATAACACACACATGTTCTTGTGCACCTTCATGACACACACACACACCCATGAACACATACACATGCTCTTCTCTCTCTCTCTCTCTCTATATATATATATATATATATATATATATATATATATATATATATATATATATATATATACTATACATGGCTAAATGTGTTAATGTGGTAAATAGAGTTTTCCTATAGTTATATATACATATATGTGATATAGGGCCTAGTGTTAAATTCTCTTTTCATGTACACCTCCATGTTCACACACACACATAGCTTTACATGTTAGCTTCCTTTCTCTTATGTATGATATTGAATGTGATGGCTTGCGTTTGGCTTGTATAGCCTTGTGATTGGTGTGTGATTGCTAGACTAGGCTTGGTTAGGCCAAGTGAGGCTTATTAGACTTGTTGGGGTAGGATTTGACCTAGTTGACCTAGTTTGACTAGTCTAGTTGACTGGAGTTGACCAAGTGTTGACTTTAGTCTAGTTTGACCTAGACAGCATGCAGATGCATTGTAGATTATATTTATCATTCCCATGTATACATCTTGACTTGTGTTGCTCTAACTAGGAGTCAGGTACCTCATCTCGGACAGTACATTTACTTCAGACATTCAGATACCAGGCGAGTACATTCTCTGACCGTTTCATACTTGTCTGGATTTACATTCTTGCTCTAGATTACTGTACTTGATGCTGACACGATTGTTATCACGGATTGGTACTATATGGATCTCCTTTTGGGATGTTATCCCCTTGTATTCACTAGATACATATTGTGATGTACGTTTCACTTCTATATTATATTTATTGAATACCTGTATCCTTGTATACTCCTTGTGCATATTGTACTCTCAGTATCAGATGAGTCCCTGGGATAGACCATTGTACACTATTGTATAACATTGTACAACTATTGTATAACATTGTACATCTATTGTATAATATTGTACATCCATTGTATAACATTGTACACTATTGTGCAAGATAACGTAACTGGAGTGGATCCTTGTGTATTGATTAGGGAGGGGGAGTAGAATTGGTTATGTACTCAAATCCTATTGTACAACATTGTATAACTATTGTATATGTCTATTGTACACCCACATACAATGGAGTTACCATTGCATTTTCCTAGACCGTTTATATAACCATATTGTACTCTAAATCACAGTAGGCTTACAGTTCTTATTTATCATATTTAGATATTTTCTGTTATCAAATCTCTACTGTTTTTCATATACTTCTTACTTTCAACGTTTCATGTACCTTACTCTATTGCATGCTTTATATTTCCTAACATGATATGAACTGCGTGAGTTGTTTTGTGCTCGCTCCCGTCCTGACTGGACCTGTTGAAAATTTTACAGAGGATGATGAGGCACCCTGCACCCTTACTTGGAGTTTGCCTAGTTGACACTCGCGACCTGGACCCCAGGGGAGGTTCAGGCAGCTGCTGAGGTCGATACCTTGCTTAGTATAGATAGTTTAGACTGTTTTCCTTTTATGTTTAGTTGTTGTTCTTGATTCCGAGTTTGTATATTGTGGAGATGTTGAGACTTGTATTTCATTTCTGTTGTACCTCGGTTGAGGATTCTCTTATCTATTTTATCGTGCCATATTCTATCTCTAGATTGTGATTGAGTTGTACCTCTGTGTTGGCCTCCTTATGGAGAGCATTCATATTATGTTAGTTATAGTTCATGACCTAGAACAGCGTTCTACCGCCGACACTGCGGCGTAGGCTGGACGTTGTTACGCTCTCGTACCCTGACAGTGGGTGCGGGTCGTGACACGTTTTTAGTGGTGGCCCATGCAGGTCGAGTTTATATAGTGGTATTCGAACTAGAGTATCACTATAGCCTGCAGCAGGATTAGGATTATTTTTAGAGGTACTCAATCACATTAGGAAAAACTTTTAATCAGATTTCTTTGTCTTAAATTGTTGCTTATTGACTTCCCTTGAATATAAACTGTCCTCTTTTGAATTTTCGCTTCATTCTCAGAAATTGCTCCTTGTTTTGATCTGTTTTCATGATGGTTATGAAGACAGGATCTCATCACTTCGGTTCGGGGGATACTATCGAGAGGCTGGCCACCTCTCGTCCTGTTCATCAGGGCCTCGAGACCGCAGCTTCTGTTGTGCCGACTCAGGTTGGCGTATCTTCTACATTGGAGGTGTACCTCTACCTGTACAGAGATTTTCTCCCGTCATTTATGATTTTTCTCAGCAGCGGTGATTCATGCAGCATCAGCAGCAGACCAGGAGAAACCAGCAGGGCGAGCTACTGTCAGCCCAGTCGAGGATACACAGACCGTTGGAGATCTTGCAGCAAGTTCCATTTTTCTCGATTCCATTCCCGTAATTGTCTTTTATAATTACCTTGAAATCCGATTCCATCTGTTCCTTGCTGATTTATTAAGTTTGTCATGTTGTTCTTTTGTTATGATGTTTTTCTTCAGAATCGTATGGGCTAGGTCACCTAAATCATGGGATCTAGGATCTTCGATAGTTGTGTTAGTTGGCATAGTGAGGACATGTAGTCAGATTTCAGATGTATTTCTTGGGTATGGGAATTTAAGGTTTTTGCCGTCGTATGTGACTATACGAAAATTTTAAATACCATGAACCTAGAGGTACGTACCTTAGTCAAGGACTCTGTGATTATCGTAGCCTTGCTCACTAGCATGATGAAGACTCTGGACAACATAATTTTGGACAGACGCATATGATTAGCAGATTGTATCTTGAGAAGGTTTAAAACATCATACCCTTTTTGTTGTTATAAATGACTTAGGAGTAGGGATATTTAGATTGTAGAGCTTGTTCATAGGTAGTTCCTTCATAGTATATAGATATGGTGACTTGTAGAGTGTCTGTACCCTAGAGGTGATAGTTAGCATTGGTGCTAGAATAGTAACCCATTGCAGATAATTCCCTGTTATTATGATACCAACCAGTTACGTATAGGATGTTAGTATGCCATACAACCTTGATGATTATTTATTGTTTTCCTTTACCCTTCCAGTAAGGTACCCAGTAACCAGAGCCTGCCCTTGAGCATAGTTGTAGTTTCACCTAGGACTAAGAGGTCTATATATATAGATGATATACTTAGGATATATGTGATGGGTTGTTGTTCTTGAGCATATATATATATGTGGTATTTGGGATTGGTGTGCTTAGCTTGTGGGTAATTAGTTATGGGTGACTTGATAGGATTTGGAAGTTAAGAGCTAGTCTATTATAGAGTTTTCTTTGCTAATCCCTAGTTGCCAACACTAGGTAGCTAGCATAGGTAAAAGTCCTAAGAAGTTGACCAGCTGATGACCAAGTACTAGGATGTTGAGGAAATTGACTAGTGATTGACCCTTGTCTATGTTCGGCCTAGAAAAGGGTGCGATCATCTTAATTTCGAGGACAAAATTTTTATAAGGTGGGTAGGATTGTAACACACAGTTTTCCAGATGAGGGTAATTTTGAAATTTTATAATTATAATTATTATTTAATGATATTTATTTCATATTATAATTTTTTGTGATTTTTAAATTATTTTAAACTATTTAAATTCATGACTTGTGGTTTTGACGTTTTGCTAGTGAAACACTAGAGACTGTTTGACCTAGAGCATAACCATGTGATTATGATATTTTAATGTCATTTTTGGCCTAAGAATATTTTTGCATTTGACCTCTTTGAATTATTTTGATATCATTTTATTATTTATGATATTGTTTTGGGGTTATTTGAGTCGGGTTCGAATTTCAACTCAATCCGACTTGAAACGGGGACCTAGGGGTAGTTTGACTCTAGTGGGACCCACACACTAGTTAGGCATGGCCCACATGATATTAAATTTAGTCCACATGATAGAAATATTTTAGTTAGAGGTTAGACTAATTATTATGGATAAGGTTAGTGTGATTAGAGACTTTAGAATGACTAATTTAGCACCAACCAATTAGCCCTTTCCTAATACTCATAGAATAGGTTAGTGGGGGCATTTTGGACCTTACCATAATAGGACAAATAGCCCCATATGGCCAGCCACTTTGGGAGAGGATAGGCTCAAGTTCATTTCATTATTCTCATCCACACTCTCTCTCTTGTTCTTCCCCAAATTCCAAGAGAGCAATCCCTAGCAATTTCTCCACCAAATCCTTCCATTTTGCCACCAAATCTTCTTCTTTCCTTCTCCATTCTAGCCAAGGAGAAAGCTACCCAAGTTTGGGAGGATTCGGAGATCGTTCGTGTCCTTTTGGAATCTCTACGTGTCGGTGTCGCTCCGGGAAGGCTTTTCTTTGATTCGATCTACCGGGAGATATAAATCCCTTCTCCTTTTCATTTTCTCATGCATATAGGTCTATTTTGAACCCATAGGAATGACCCCCATGGTTGTATCTCCATTTTTGTCCATTTCGTGTCTATTTGGAGGCCATAGGAGTGTCCTTTGTGTTGTGGTTGTGTCCACGTGGGAAAATCCCAAATTTGGACACACTATGTGTTGTTGTTATGTATGAATGAATTATTACATGTTTAATCTCATCTTTTTGTATTGGAGATGTGTTCTATAGTGTCTCATATATATATATATATATATATATATATATATATTAGTGTAGAGAGTGAGTTCTTGATATTTTATGTTATATACTTGTGTTCTTTTGTCTCAAACTACCCAAATCCGTCATGATTTTTATCCACATTTTTAATTTCAGTCCAAACTTAGAAATGCATAACTTCTAGCTCAAAGCTCGGTTTAATCTCCCGTTTTTTTTAAAAGAAGCGTATTGAAGTTAGCTTTCAAAAAACATGTATTAATAGGCCTAATTCTTTCTGTAACTTTCTGAAGAATTATTTGAGTGTCAGCTGTACGAAAGACAAATGCGTTCTCGGTGTTTTCGCGATTCCGGAAGTTTCCAGAAACGAAAATGCGATCCGTTTGAAGTTTTGGAAAGCTAACACATAGATCTATAACATACTTTAATCCTAGATTTTATTTCATGCTGAGATGGTACAGTATTGATTATTAGTATGAGTTACTATTCGGTATATGCATTTTGTGCACCCTTGTGTGTAATATAATGTTCTATTTGATTTTAACCCATGTTAATGTATATACATTATGTAATTAAATAGAGAATGCAAGCATGATTAAATATTTAAATAAATAATGTATGAGGTGTAAGTATCCTATCTAATGTAAGCATGTATAAGTATGGCTTGTAATGAATATGTAGGTTCCATAGTATGTAATATATGGTGCATATAGTGGTACAAGAGAATAAATGAATGATGAATAAATGCAAGCATGAATGTAATGTAATAATAGATGTAATATATGTAGCCTTGTTAGGAATAAAACTGGAATTTAGTTTTGTTTCACTAAATAAGAGATACATGAGAACTCATATATGTGAATGTTAACTTCCTATTGACACTTTGCTACACAACTGTCATGCCTCAATATCACTCCACACACAATGCACACTACACTATATAACCCTCACACCCTCACTCATTGACACTCTCACTCACACATTGCCTAACACTCATTCCATGATAACACACACATGTTCTTGTGCACTTTCATGACACACACACACACACCCATGAACACATACACATGCTCTTCTCTCTCTCTCTCTCTCTATATATATATATATATACTATACATGGCTAAATGTGTTAATGTGGTAAATAGAGTTTTCCTATAGTTATATATACATATATGTGATATAGGGCCTAGTGTTGAATTCTCTTTTCATGTACACCTCCATGTTCACACACACACATAGCTTTACATGTTAGCTTCCTTTCTCTTATGTATGATATTGAATGTGATGGCTTGTGTTTGGCTTGTATAGCCTTGTGATTGGTGTGTGATTGCTAGACTAGGCTTGGTTAGGCCAAGTGAGGCTTATTAGACTTGTTGGGGTAGGATTTGACCTAGTTGACCTAGTTTGACTAGTCTAGTTGACTGGAGTTGACCAAGTGTTGATTTTAGTCTAGTTTGACCTAGACAGCATGCAGATGCATTGTAGATTATATTTATCATTCTCATGTATACATCTTGACTAGTGTTGCTCTAATTAGGAGTCAGGTACCTCATCTCGGACAGTACATTTACTTCAGACATTCAGATACCAGGCGAGTACATTCTCTGACCATTTCATACTTGTCTGGATTTACATTCTTGCTCTAGATTACTGTACTTGATGCTGACACGATTGTTATCACGGATTGGTACTATATGGATCTCCTTTTGGGAGGTTATCCCCTTGTATTCACTAGATACATATTGTGATGTGCGTTTTACTTTCATATTGTATTTATTGAATACCTATATCCTTGTATACTCCTTGTGTATATTGTACTCTCAGTATCACATGAGTCCCAGGGATAGACCATTGTACACTATTGTATAATATTGTACAACTATTGTATAACATTGTACATCTATTGTATAATATTGTACATCTATTGTATAACATTGTACACTATTGTGCAAGATAACGTAACTGGAGTGGATCCTTGTGTATTGATTGGGGCGGGGGAGTAGAATCGGTTATGTACTCAAATCCTATTGTACAACATTGTATAACTATTGTATATGTCTATTGTACACCCACGTATAATGGAGTTACCATTGCATTTTCCTAGACCGTTTACATAACCATATTGTACTCTAAATCACAGTAGGCTTACAGTTCTTATTTATCATATTTAGATATTTTCTGTTATCAAATCTCTACTGTTTTTTATATACTTCTTACTTTCAGCGTTTCATGTACCTTACTCTATTGTATGCTTTATATTTTCTAACATGATATGAACTGCGTGAGATGTTTTGTGCTCGCTCCCGTCCTGACTGGACCTATTGAAAATTTTACAGAGGATGATGAGGCACCCTGCACCCTTACTTGGAGTTTGCCTAGTTGACACTCGCGACCTGGACCCCAGGGGAGGTTCAGGCAGCTGCTGAGGTCGATACCTTGCTTAGTATAGATAGTTTAGACTGTTTTCCTTTTATGTTTAGTTGTTGTTCTTGATTCAGAGTTTGTATATTGTGGAGATGTTGAGACTTGTATTTCATTTCTATTGTACCTCGGTTGAGGATTCTCTTATCTATTTTATCGTGCCATATTCTATCTCTAGATTGTGATTGAGTTGTACCTCTGTGTTGAGCATTCATATTATGTTAGTTATAGTTCATGACCTAGAACAGCGTTCTACCGCCGACACTGCGGCGTAGGCTGGGTATTGTTACGCTCTCGTACCCTCACAGTGGGTGCGGGTCGTGACAAATGCAAGCATGTAGGAATGCAATTAATGTAATATATGTAAGCAATGCATGAATGAAAGAATGATATACAATGCATGCGTGAAAGTATATAATGAATGCTAGATATAAATGCAAGGTATATATGTAATGATAGATATGAATGCATAATGTATAAATATTATAAATGCAATATCAGATTTTATATGTAGACATAGAACCAATGCATAGCTGATATTTAGATTAAATGTTAGTTCATTTTAGGTTGTTCGAACACTGAACTGTCCATATAAGCATATATACCTTTCTTTTTCTATTGCTAAGCCAATTTCAGTTTTCAATATAGTGGAATGTCTATGAATGTAATGTTAACCTTCAACCCCTTAATTCGAAATGTTAGTTAATTTCAGTATTAGACAATGCATGAGCTGTATGCATATGGAATGTTGGCTTAATGGCAGATTTCAGATAACATGGTTCATTTTATGTGGTTAGTTACACCAGTTTATGGGATAGCTCACTTTAGTTTATATGTAAATGTGGAACTAAAATGAGAATGAACTTCACCCTCTGCACAAGGACACCCCACTCTATATCAACCACCATGCCATGTAACCCTTCTCTAAATGATTGCTATAATATATATAGATTTATGTAAAGTATAGATGCATGTTAGTTATAACTTAAATAGTCTATACTCTAATGTATATAGATGTATACTTGTAGCCATGCATGTTAAGTATAATACATGTGTAATGTAGATGGATTAGCTTTGTGCCATGTGTAGTGTAAACTCATAACTAGTGTTGATTTCTCTTTTCATGTACACCTCCATGTTCACACACACACACATAGCTTTACATGTTAGTTCCTTTCTCTTATATATATATATATATATATATATATATATATATATATATATATATATATATATCGAACATGCATGATAGTGATGTATCTTGATGTGTGACTTGTGTTGGCTTGTATAGCCTTGTGATTGGTGTGTGATTGCTAGATTAGGCTTGGTTAGGCCTAGTGAGACTTATTAGACTGGCTGGGGTTAGGAGTGGCCTAGTTGACTGGTGTAGTTGACTGGAGTTGACCAAGTGTTGACTTTAGTCTATTTTGACCTAGACAGCATACAGACGCATCGTAGATTACATTTATCATCCCATGTATATATCTTGACTTGTGTTGCTCTAACTAGGAGTCAGGTACCTCATCTCGCACAGTACATTTACTTTAGACATTCAGATAGCAGGCGAGTACATTCTCTGACCGTTTCATAATTGTTTGGATTTATATTCTTGCTCTAGATTACTGTACTTGATGCTGACATGATTGTTATCACGGATTGGTACTATATGGATCTCCTTTTGGGATGTTATCCCCTTGTATTCACTAGATACATATTGTGATGTGTATTTCACTTCCATATTGTATTTATTGAATACCTATATCCTTGTATACTCATTGTGCATATTGTACTCTCAATATCACATGAGTCCCAGGGATAGACCATTGTACACTATTGTATAACATTGTACAACTATTGTATAACATTATACATCTATTGTATAATATTGTACATCCATTGTATAACATTGTACACTATTGTGCAAGATAACGTAACTGGAGTGGATCCTTGTGTATTGATTGGGGAGGAGGAGTAGAATTGGTTATGTACTCAAATCCTATTGTACAAGATTGTATAACTATTGTATATATCTATTGTACACCCACGTATAATGGAGTTACCATTGTATTTTTCTAGACCGTTGACATAACCATATTGTACTCTAAATCACAGTAGGCTTACAGTTCTTACTTATCATATATAGATATTTTCTGTTATCAAATCTCTACTGTTTTTCATATACATTCTTCTTTCAGCGTTTTATGTACCTTACTCTATTGCATGCTTTATATTTCCTAACATGATATGAACTGCGTGAGATGTTTTGTGCTCGCTCCCGTCCTGACTGGACCTGTTAAAAATTTTACAGAGGATGATGAGGAACCCTGTACCCTTACTTGAAGTTTGCCTAGTTGACACTCGCGACCTGGACCCCTGGAGAGGTTTAGGTAGTTGCTCAGGATGATACCTTGTATAGTGTAGATAGCTTAGACTGTCCTTTCTTTTCATGTTTAGCTGTTGTCTTATTTTCAGAGTTATATATTTTAGAGATGTTGAGACTTTGTTATTTCTTTCTGCTGTACCTCAGTTGACGATTTCTTATCTATTTCCATCATGCTACATTCTACCTTAGATTGTGATTGAGTTGTACCTCTGTGTTGGCCTCCTTATGGAGAGTATTCATATTATATAGTTATAGTTCATGACCTAGAACAGCGTTCTACCGCCGACACTGCGGCGTAGGCTGGACACTGTTACGTACTCGTACCCTCACGGTGGGTGCTGGTCGTGACAAGGCGTAAAGTGATTAGCCTTGTCTTGGGCGTAAAGAGATTAATTGCTCTGCTTGGCGTAAAATAGATCACTTATGAATGAAATGATCCATCTCTTTGACTCTTTCTCTGAAGCACTTTTTACGCACCTACAAGACCCCCTTCAAAGTTTTCAAATATCTCCAAAATTTGAAACACTTTGAACAGAAGCGTAAAAGTTGAGATTTGACCAGTCAGCGTAAAATTTGGGATACGCAACCGTCATCCGCGTAAAAGCAGGGATGTCCAACAGTCGGCGTAACATTAGGGATATCCAACAGTCGATTTTTGAATATCTCTATAAATAGGTCTTTCCAGAGAGAGAAAACACTTTTACTCATCTTCTCAAATTCCTTTGCCCTTTCTTTCTTCGAAACCCTCACTTTGATCCGACGGCTCCAAAGAAATCATCCACCGCCAGAAACAAGGGGAAGAAACTTGCCGCTGATTCGTCGTCGGTTGACCACGCGAAAACTCCCATTCAGTCATCAACGCCACATCGAAATCCCAACCCGGCTGTAGCTCCGTCTATGATGGGTAAAACCCTATTCTCTGGCTGGAAGAATCCGTCGAGGAAGAAGAAGATAACCCAAACTTTCAGCTTTTTACGCCCACGTTGTACGTGTTAGCGTAAAGCTGAAACAACAACATACGCCTACGTTGTTCGTGTTAGCGTAAAAGATAAAAAGAATACGCCCACATTACACGCGTCAGCGTAAAATTTAGATTTACGCCCACAATTAATATGCTAGCGTAAAACTTAACTACGCTTATGTTCATACATACCAGCGTAAAAAGTTATATTACGCTCATATTACTATGTGTTAGCGTAAAATTCATCAATCACTGAGCGACTTTGTCGAACAAAGACTTCATAAGCTTTCATCAACTTTTAGTAAGCGTAAAAGTCAATATCTTCAATCATAAAAAAAAAACTTCGAACTAACTTGCTCTCTTTTGTTATTTTACCAGTAGATTTGTAAGTTCATCCTCTCGCAGAAGTTTTCGGATCGTCGGTTGGCATGGTGGTTTCGGACTATCTGGAAGATTTATCTCATGTCCAATTCCCTCAGTCGAACCCTGAATATCCAGTAGAGAGGGCACAACTGATAGCAGCTCAAGGGGATAGAATGTTGTTATCCATGATAGACGGGGAAGTACTGATGTCGCTAGATAATCAAAAATTCCTGAAGCCAGCTTTCTTATTTGAAGATGCGATAGATTACAAATCACAGACTCATCCCAAAAAGGAGGCTTGGGTATTTAAATCTGGAGAAAGGGTAATGTATCTCCCGGACATGGACAGGGATTACCCTATATATGCTTTTGTCCATGCTAGCCATTACCGTCAAATGCAATAGAATTTGACTCCCCGTAGCTATGGTAGACCAGGCAGAATCATTTTTAGAAGGGAGAAGGCGAATGACATGGGTTATCATGTTAGTACTCCTTGTGGTGGTGTTATTCCATTTTTTGGACTAATGCCTGGGTTTATACCGAGCGAGGATTCATCTCTCATCCAGCCGGTCCAGGTTTCCATGTTCATAAATAGATTCATAAGGGAAGGAGTCTTATATCCTCAGACTAACCCTAGGCTGACAGAGTGGCTGACCCCTTATAGTGGTAACTGGATCTAGATCAGCAACTGGGTCATGACATACTTTAAAAACGAATTGGACGACATCGGTTTGTATGAAGCAGTAGCATCTACTAGTTATGGCATTCCACCGAATGGCAATCTGTTCTTGGCTTTACTGGAATTGTATATGAGTTCGACGGGAACTTTTGTAACTCCGTATGGTGAGATGGGTCTGGCCCTTCATGAGATGCAGTTTATCTCGAAGCTACCAATGGGTGAATTCCCGTATGAAGAATATATTCCCTCCAATCGGGAATTGGCAGAAATTCGGGAAAAGAATCCCGAGCTGGTGCAAGTCTACGAAGAACTCATGTGCCATTATCTGATCTGTACCAGCATATATGAAACCGGATCACATTTGGCATATATTACAAAATGGACAACTTATCTATTTTATCATGAAAATAGAGTGTCCAGGACGGAGAAGAGCAGGTTCCAAGAAGACAAGACTCAGGTCATCAAGCCTTGCTCTATAATTCCTGCAGATTTAATTCAGGAATTGATGGTGTCACAGAAAGCTCGAGACCGATATCTGTCTACCAAAACTGGAGATATCCCTGCGGGGACTGAAGCTTTAAGCTACCTGAGGCAGGGTAGTCAAAAGATGTCGAAGAAGGTCTTGTTGGCGAGCTTCTTATCCTTATGGCTGTACCGATGGGTCGTGCCAGGGATCAGCACTGTGGACCGTATTCACCACAATGTATTATGGCCAGCGGTCCGTCTGGTATTCAAGAACAGAATTAACCTGTTATCGGCAATGGTATGCCGAATAAATACAGGTCTACGGGTTTCTGGTGAAGAACTGATCAATAATGCTCCTCACAATTTTCCATGGGTAGAGTTACCATTCACCTATTTGATAGGTTGGTTACTACACCATAATTGTAATTTATTGCCACCAGG
Source organism: Iris pallida (assembly GCA_029216955.1). Classification (NCBI taxonomy): domain Eukaryota; kingdom Viridiplantae; phylum Streptophyta; class Magnoliopsida; order Asparagales; family Iridaceae; genus Iris; species Iris pallida. The sequence continues at coordinate 22,940 of JANAVB010033327.1, read as the reverse complement.
CCCTGAGGATGATGCTAGGATTTTTCTCCATAAATTTAGCAAATCTACGTGGAGAGTTACAACATTGGCAGATACCCGAACAGCATTAAATTATTCGCATGGCTGGAATTTCTTCTGCACCAAACCACCAGTTTCGGCTGACTATCTCGGTGTGCAATTTGAAGATAGAGCAGATAAATCGGCCTTATTGCCGAGATCTGTCTACCAATGGCTAGTGTACATCAGACCCTCTCATCTGATGTACATGAATGAAGATAACTGTGCATTCGAGCCTTATCTGCCAAGTAGGTTCGCTCGTCAGCTTGGATATGATCAACTTCATGTTGGCAATCCTTCCACTAGCTTCTATCATTATGTGAAGCTGATCGACGGTGCACGAGCATGGAGATATTTCGGAGTTGCATGTACTGGCGCTAGATTCACCATATCTACAGCCACTAGTACAACTGAGCTACGTATACTTCATACGTATGCTCGTTTCTATACGTCTATCCGTTCTTTTGAAGACGGTTACAGTATGCAAGGAAGTCTTCGGTGGGCTCAGGAGGGAAACGTTGAAGAGCCTATCAGGGTAGCCCCTGACATACCAGACAATATTGCCGTTATAGATGAATTTCTGGCAGTAATTTCTAGAGGAGCTGGGGAAGTAGCCGCGGGACCAATAATTATTGGAAAGCCCCGCAAACGAAAACAGAACATAGCTACCGCTTCTCCGGTGAAGTCTCCAGAGAAGAAGAGAAAATCTACCGCCAAAGGGCCTTCCAAACCAAGAGCCCACACTCCAGAAGATGACATTTTGATTGAAGAAGATCATCTTGTCGGTTCTTCCTCAGTCCATCTTGGAGAAGGATCTTCAGCCCCTTCACCAATAGTTGGCTCAGGAACTGTAACACTTTTGTCCCCTGGACATCTTAACACCTCACTCCATTTATCTTTGCCATCCAAGGCAAAGGTTCAGAAGGTGCTACTACCATATCCACCACTGATCAAGACCGCATCCCATCGGACGAGCCAGCTCTTGACTTCGAGGATGATGACTGGGATGGTGATTATGATACATATCTTAAAAAAAACGCACATATTCCAAGTATTATACAAAACCTATACGGAATTATATATCATGATTTTGTATTCTAACTTATTCTGTTCTCTTTGCATATGTCATAATTGCACCAAAGCCTATGGTTCCTCCTTCTTCTCAAGAAGAAGACATTTATAAGGAAAATGAGGAATCTGGGGAGGAAGCTTCTCCTTCAGAAGATGCAGACGCCGAAGAGGAGGGAGTGCAAAAGCATGAGATGGAGCCTCAAGAAGAACATCCTCCATCATTTGAGGCACACCAAGCACAATCTGAAGTGTCCTCTCCTGCTGAGGACCATCACAAAGAGAAGACTAGAGTCGACCCTAATGTAGGTGATGATGGGGCTACTGGAGGAGAACCAGACTTGAACAAAGAATCAGCTGCAGAAAGTTTCACCACAACTGAAGCAGTGGAAAATCCTGTGGAGCAAACGATTGAAGAAGATGCTAAAGGCATGCTTGAGCCACCAACAGAAAGTGGGAAAGTTATAATAACATCCTCTACTATTGTTACTGATCCAGTACCAGTTTCTGACAAGCCAATGCCGGAACCTGAATCAGCTCCTGCAACTGTTACCCCATCCATCAATACTACCGCCGTCAGAACTCCAGAAACGGCTGGAGTAACAAATATTGAAGACATTGCTTCTAAAAATCTTGGAAATCAAGCAGCAGTAATAACAATAGCTCCATCTCAGCTTATTGTTACACCAACAATATCTGCAGATATTGGAGATACAATCCCTGAGACTTCTGAGAATCAATTGGCTATGACGGTAGTAACAGCAACGACTTCGTCTCATTCTGCTGTCATGCCAACCACATCTGCTCCCGATCTCCAAAGAAAAGATTTATTAGATATTGCCGCCACACCAAGCTCCAGCGTAGAGATGAATCTCCTGGTTGAGATTCATACTGAAACTTTTTATAAAACTCTGGCAACTTTGATAAAGATGGTCCTGAATAAAGGTCTCAGCTATGAGATTTTGAAGACGGCAATGGCTCTGACTATCAAGAATGTTGCCATGTTCAATGATGTTGAGAGAGCTGCCACATTGGAGAAAATTATGGAGGACCTTGAGCAGCCGATTAGAGAATATCTCAGGCTATCAAATGAGACTGTTGAAGACCTCATTCAGGAGGAGTATGAAGCCTTAACAGCTGATTATCTTGCTCGAGAGACTACATATAATACAGCTCTCCATGAACACAGTCTGAAGGTTGCCAAAGAGAAGGCCTTTTTGGCTGGCATAAAACCTGCACTACATAGTCACAGAGTGGCTTATGATGCTTTGAACATAGATATTCAGAGCAAGAATGACAGAATCCGCGAAGTTGAGACAGAGCTAGCTTGCTTGAAGGCTGAAAGGGAGAAGATGATCGATGCTCGAAATCTGCACCTCACCCAAAGCTCAATTTTAGAAGAACAAGCTTTTGGGGCTGAATCGACCATCAGAACCCTTGATGAAGCCAAGGACAATTTGATAATCACCTTCGTTGAACTTTTCTGTATTTGTACCCCCGAAGCTCGACGTGCAGAGGCTACCAAGAAGGTTATGGGTTCTCGTGGCAAGCGGTTAGAAGAATTAAAGAAGTTGCTTCAAGATGTTTCCACTCCACCTTAAGAGAGTGCTTTGTCATCTTTCCTCTTATTCATTTTGTAGTGATTCCATCAGAAATGAATGAAAGATTTGTTTTGTTATCCTATTGTTTATTTGAAATTTAAACAATAGGTAAGAGATATAAAGCACTTATCAGAGGTAATATAGACGTGACAAATCTTTTAAACTCAACGTATTATATCTATCCAGAGGTAATATGAACATGATAGATAATGAAATCTTATTTTGTATGAGATAGAAAATACTCATCAGAGGTTATATGAACATGACAAGTTTTCTAAACTCAAAACATTATATCTATCCAGAGGTAATATGAACATGATAGATAATGTAATCTTGTTTTCTGTTTAGAGTGTACAATACTATCAGAGGTAATATGAACATGACAGTACGTAAGAACCCAAAGAAAAGCAGATTAATATCTATGCAGAAGTCAAATGGACATGATAGATAGGAAAAGAAGGTAGATTTAGTATTTATCCAGAGGTTATAAAAACATGATAAATAATAAATCCAACTTTATATACCAATTGGTAAATGGCTCGGATTCATCATCAGTTTGAACCATATTGACTGAAAATACTTGTCCAGATTCATCATATGAGGAACGAGACATATCAGTTTCAATGGATTGGACTTCTTCTGAATCCGATGATTGCGAAGAGCTAAAAGAGAATTCTTCTTGTATATCGTCATACAACATGTGGGACGGATCATATCCCAACCCATGACGAGTCTTTTGGTAAAACGGATCACCATATAATGGTAGTCGTCTACCCTTGCCTTGATTGAGACCTTGCATAGTCTTCAAATCATATCCCATGTTCTGGATAATCTTGATAAATTGTTGACTATACTTGTCAATTCGGATTCTTCCCTTGTCTTTATCCTTCAGCTCATCTGCCTGAGCAACAGAGATATTTCTAGCCAGGCCAAATACAATTTGGCGCTTGTTTTTCTTATCAGACGGAACCACGAAATAAGATTCTTCGTGACGTCTAAAAGTTACGCAAGCTTGTGATGAAGCGGCCACAGGTAGAAGATAAGGAGAAGATGTTAGGAACCTTTGAGCATAAGGTCCAACATCTACATGAGGAGGGAAAGAGGGAAAGAATTTTCCTTATGATCGATGTATAAAGTCTCTTCTGGCTCAATGTCGTCTTTATATTGATGACTTTGATTGTCAGAAGATAAAGTCATTCTTTCGATAAACTTGACAGCCATATACTCGAAGGAAATCTTCATTGATATCAAAAAGTATAGAATGATCAATATTTACATCATTTACAATTTGACTGCTACGTTTCGGATTAATCATCAGTGGACCATTATCTGTCTTCTGCGTAGTTTTGCCAAGATTGACAATTAATGGTGGTTCTAGATCATTCGTACAAGAAGTACGCCCTTTGACCTTGATCATAAAAAGTTGAACTTGGATCTTAGCAGGAATATTTATTGATTCCTCGGATGAAGTTTGAGTTCTTCCTTTAACCTTAATTATCAAAGGTTGATCATTGACAGATTGGGATTGGATTCGTCCCTTGACTATGATATTCAAAGGTTGCTCCTCTGGCGGATCTTCATTAATAGACTGATCCTCAGTGGGTGATTGATCTTCAGCCATATCTGATATCTCTTTCACATGCTCTTGTTTATAAAGCCTTGAATCAGAAAAATAGGCTTCGACCCCCTTGAAGGGATTGATATCAGCGAACTCAGTCTTCACAACTCCTTGGGAATCCACATACTTGAAGCATTGGTGGAGAGTTGAAGGTACAATATTGTGCTCATAAATCCACGGTCTCCCCAGAAGGATATTATAGGAGACGTCTGAGTTGATAACATAGAAAGTTGCCATGGTTCGAAGATCACCGATCTGAATCTGCAGACGAATCTTCCCCAATGGTTTGCTCTTACCAGAGTTGAAACCGACTATTGTAGTACTAGTGTAAGTCAAATCACTAGTAGGAATCCTCAGAGGTCTTAGCATACTCAGAAGAATTATGCTAATTGAGGACACGGGGTCAATGTAAATCTGGTCAATTTCAGTAGATCCAATATACCCAGTGTAGCACAAAGGTCTGTCATGCTTGTTATGCTCCAACAACATATCTTCTTGTATAAAGGTGATATTGGGAATTGCTTCTATCACACTATAAGATTGTGGACATGACACTGGTATATTATCAGGAGTCTTGAGTTGAGCCAAGCATGAATCTGCTTGAAGTAAAGCTTTACTCAAAGTCTCTCTGCTTTCTCTGGAAAGGCGAAGCAACTCAAATATAGATAGTCTAGCCGGAGTATTGGCCAACTGAGCCAGAATATCAAACTTGTAAGGCTTCATCACCACCCCCTGACTGGAAGCAGACTTCAATGGGACGTCGAAGCGCACTGCTTTCTGTTTCCCCTTTTCAACCACAGAAGATTTAGCAGGAACAGAAGAGAGTTGAGTTGGTAGTGTCTCCACTACGTCTTCAGCTTCTTTGGAGGATCCCTCGTAGTCTTTATGGTACTCTTTTCCAGATCTTGTACCAGTAAAAGTTTCTTCCTCAGACTCAGGAGAAGAAAGTACCATATTACAGGATTTTGTCTTCCCTCTCTTAACCTTTTTCTTGTGTGGATTGTTACGAGAAACTTCAGAACCCAATCCAACAGTGGAATTTTGACTTTGAATCTGTAAAGGAAGTCGTATTCCTTTATCATAATTCAAACATTCTGTCTTTTGAAAGTTATAACCCATCTTCTTTATGAGATGGACAGATTGTTGACTATACAAGTGAGTGGGCAGCGAACTTTTGACAAGTGTTTCATCATAGGAAGAGGAAGAAGCAAGACCTTCTGTAACCTCAGGAGAATGAAGAATAGATGTCATTGTAGCCACAGGAGGAGAAAGATTCGGGATACGAGGAAAAATCCCTGTCGGAGCTTTTTCATAAGAAGCGAAGACTTGTTGCGCCCGGTATAAAGGAACACTATTCATGGCTAGCCACTGCTGGTGAGTAAGCTTAAGCTTAGTAGGAGAAGCTAGACTTGGAGGACAGATGTTCAGTCCTTTCAATCTATCTTCTAAAGGAAGGCCATCCCATAGATGATCCAAGTCATCAGGATCTGGAATAACATGAGAAATCATGTTGCAGGTTTTGACTTTCTTACTCTTCTTAGATTTTGAAGTTTTATCTTCATTTTTCAACTCAGGCACTAAGTCAGGATGTACCCACATGATTTTACCATTCTTTAGTGTGAGCGGCAGCAATCCTGCATTTTCTTCTCTGGCAGACGGAATATTCACGATCTTCATCGTTGCCTTCGGAATTGGGATAATTCCATCTGGGACTTGCTGTGGAGGAAAATCTCCAAACTGAAGAGAAACCATATTGGTTGTAACCGTATGGTCATCATTGGTTAAAGCGATAGCACCACCATTTATCAGCTCCTGGATTTTCTTTTTCAGGACATAGCAAGCACTGGTAGGATGATTAATGTATCTATGATAGATACAATATTTGGGATTATCAGTTAGATTCACCTCATTAGGCCTCTTTGGCTCTGGAATCTGAAGTTTGCCACTCTTCACTAGACACTGAAATATTCCTGGGATATCACTCTCATCAAAAGAGTATTCTTCCTTTGGCCTGGAAGATTCCTGACTATTCGGCATTATTTTATTCTTGGAAAGATTAACCATGAGGGTATCTTTCCCCTTCACATTACGATTGTCGGGGTTATTACTAGGATTACTTTTCTTTCCTCTATCATCTGAGGCGAAAATCATTCCATGTTCACGAGCCAACCTACCATTGGTCTCGGCAGAAACTGCTGCTATGATGAACGAAGCCTAATCTGAGAATTGGGAACTCGTGAAAATAGCGATGGATGGTCGTAGATTCATCTTGCATGTATCAATCAAAGCTGAATCTGGCATACCAGGAGACATCTTTAAAGTAGCTTGTCGGAAACGTTCGATGAACGTCCGAGTATCTTCTTTCTCTTTTTGTTTGATTTCTATCAAGGAGGACATGTTCATGTCCATACCTCCTTCATAGAAGCGGGAGAGAAACATTGCCTTAAATTCGTCAAAAGACGAAATATAATTGTCGGGTAAACTTCGATACCAATCATAAGCCGAACCCGTCAGGCACCCGATGAACACTCGAGTGAGAAGAGCGTCATCTTTCTGCAAGTCTACAGTCATAATATCAAAGTAATTGATATATTGACTGGGAGATGCTTTTCCATCGAACAAAACTATAGATTGTGGCTTGAATTTCGGTGGAAAGGGTACATCATTCCAATGAGGAGGATAAGGTTGCTTGATCCTTAACCTCTGGAGCTGATCTTTGTGCCTCAAAACTTCAAACTGTGCTTTGAGCTCACGCACTGCTTGAATGGCTTCACTGGTTTGAGGAAGCACATTTGATTGAATGGTTGTTGGATGTACCGTAACCCCGACTGGAGGTGGTACATCTTCAGGAATGATAGGATCTGGAGATGCAGAATTTTGATTTACAGCTGGCTCTTAAATATTCAAAGGTATTTCAGCCCCTTGACTATCTTGAGTTTGTGCTGCTACTGGTACTGGTGCTATTACCGTCGGTTGAGCAGTTTGCTGATTCAAAATTACCTGATGCATGCTTTGCATCATGTTAAGCATGTCTTTCAGTGATTACTCAACGGCAGTGAGACGCTGTTCTGTATTAACGGATGAAGTCTCTGGTTCATCTCCAACAGCGTAGGATTCAACCTCTCTTGAAGATACAGAAGGATTTGTATAGAAGTATGAATCCACACTATCAGTCTCGGACTCAAAAGATTGAGTACCCCCAGCTTCTGAATCAGAAGTCTGCATTTGTCTTTGTCTTCTTGATCGAGTATTTTGATATACCCCCTCAAAAGAATCAAGAAGTCTGTTGAACTGTTGCTGACCCGGAGTTTGGGACATATTCCGTCTTGGACGTCGTCCTCTGTTAGTATGAGACGCCATGTTGACTGATGCATATGACAACTCATGTTCTTGGTCTTCAGCTTGATGTTGAGGCGGATTAAAACTTAATCGATCAAAAGCTGACCGTTTTGAAGTCGAACAATAACAGTTGATCACAACCTGGTGATAATCACAATGATGTTTTTTTCGGGGAAATATCACCGGAGATTGTCTATTCTTACGCTTTTGCATTAAAAATTCACGTAAGTCAGAAGGAGTGGAGAGAGTAGTCTTCTTTATTACATTAGGGGTGGAGAAACGTTTAGTACCCTGTGTATAAAGAAGATTACTAGCTGCATTCGCAGAACCAAATTGTACATTTCTACGCGTTTGTAGTTGTGTGCGTAAATCTTGAGATTTTTTAGCACGAAGGACTCCATTTTCATTGCGTGTAATTTGTAGATTTGGTACTTTGCGTAGGACAGTATAAGAAGGCTGTTGGTATAGAACTGAAGTTTTACCAACATGATTTTTACGCTGCATACGTTTAGGTACATTCACATTAGATGTTTAACATCTTTTTGAATTTTATCTACACTGTCATGGACAGGAGACTTACCTTCACGCGTAGAGCGTAAAAATTAGTTATCTACCGCGTCACAGACGGGAGATTTTCCTTTACGCAAAGAGCGTAATTTGTGTGTGTCTACCACATCACAGACGGGAGACTTATTTTTACGCTCAGAAGCATTAGAATCTGCCACATTACAAATAGGAGACTCATTCTTATGCCTTGAGCGTAAAACTTGGTTTTTACCCACTGAGCGTAAAACCTGGTTCTTACGCAGTGGGCGTGGAACCTGATCATCTACACCGTCACAGTCGGAAGACAAATTATCACACTTAGAGAGCGACGCCGAAGTAAGGACTGCCTCATTACGAACGGGAGCCCGTACAACAGGAGTGGGAAGAATTCCCTTGCTATCAGAAGCAACAGAGAGGTCAGCAGTTACTTTGGATTTAGGAATCCAAACTTTTCGTGCTTTGCGAGATTTTTGAACATTGGAGCAGCGAGAACCATCCCCAGTTCGGAGCATTTCTTCATAGGCAGTCTGGTCGAAGTGTACAACCAGAGTCTTCTTGGTCGAACCGTCCGAAACATCATCATATTGAGCAATTGCCTCCTCGTCAGAGGAGAAGGTCGTCCCCAGCAGAGTCACCATTTTTGTTTCACTTAACAAAATGCCTTGAGGAATTGGCTTTTGAAAATAAAACGAAAAAAAGTACAAGAAGTACAAATTTGGTTCTGGGAAAGTATTGCTATGGAAGTCTGATTCGTAAATGATCACTTTGTTCCTTGGACCATATGATGATGATGAAGATCACTGCTTGAAGTAGAACAACTGGAAGAACTAAGTCACTAGAAAGGTATCGACGCACTTGGGCACTGATGGCGAGGCCGAATGCTTTCCTGCTTTGCTTCACTCTGTTCTGAAAGAAAGGTTGAAGAAGAATGCTCTGGGGAATCAAAAATCTCTAAGTTCTGATCTCTGTATTCTCTCCTGTCCTCCGTCCCTGTGTTATGAGAAAAATAAGTCTATTTATAGACTTAGGCTCTTGTGCGTAAAAACTTAGCAAAAGCTCCATCTTTACGCTAACAACTGCCATCCACGAACGAAGCCAACCTCTGCCTATGTTGACATGTGTCCCATCATTTCAGTAAGAATAGGATGCACGTATACACGTTCTTCGAGAAGAATGACATGAAAGCCACGTAGGCAGGCCACGTTCCAAGCTGGTGGAGGAGAATAGGGCGTAAAAATAGCCCCAATGTACTCTGAGCGTAAAGCAGTACATTAGGCGTAAAATAGCCTTGACATAGACTTTCTGCGTAAAGTGGTTGTTAAATAACCTTGAGCGTAAAATAGCTCAAATAGACTTTACGCACACGTCAGCTGTTGAGCGTAAAAGCTCGTATAGTCTTCGTGCGTAAAAGAAGCCATAGTGTGAGCGTAAAGTAGCTCAATCCACATACTAAACGACAACATTGGTCTCTATATAAAACAAATCCCTTTGTGATATATGCCATCATTAAGATCTCTATGTCAGAGTTTGCATTAAATGCGAGATTTGACAGCTTTGTCCAGCGTAAGAGTGGCTGATCTGTCCTTGGCGTAAAACCATGGGTGTAGATCCGAGCGTAAAGTGATCAGCCTGCTTTAGGCGTAAAATGATTAGCCTGCTTTAGGCGTAAAGTGATTAGCCTTGTCTTGGGCGTAAAGAGATTAATCGCTTTGCTTGGCGTAAAATAGATCACTTATGAATGAAATGATCCATCTCTTTGACTCTTTCTCTGAAGCACTTTTTACGCTCCTACGACAATTCCGGAGAGAAGATAGTCTCCTAGATGAATACAGTTAAGGAACCATTAAATTACTATTCAAATTGCAAGTGGGTTAGAATGTCACAATTAAAAGATCTAGAATTGAAGGAAGGTCGTCTAAGTCAATGTGGAAATACAGTCACATAGTTGGGTAGATGACTAACAACACTTGTGTATATACTACTATCATGGTCATGAGTGATATGACAATTTGTGTGGAATACTCAGTAGGGTTATCTTGGGGCCTACCATTAAAATTTCAACTCGAGTTTCCTCCAAAAATTTCAAATATAAACTTTCAAAAATAAACCACCAAAATTTGTATTCACTCCAATCCGTTCAAATTCATCATAAAAAATTTAAATCTCTCATAAATCTCAAAGCAAAATTTTTATCATGTTACTACTAATCTTTTCCAAAATTAACGTTTAAATTCAACTATTTAACTCAAGAGTTCATAATTTACGAATTCATAAAAATTTCACAATCAATCAAAGATTTGACACTCTAAAATTTTCAAATAACTCATAATAAAACTCTTAGCATATTAAAAGCAATCTCAAAAATTTAGCTCAATGCTCTCATCAATTTTAACTTCTATTCATGCTAAGTTATTCCAACAAAATCACAACTTTTAAATGGTAACTTCCTTTAATCAATCAAAATAACTTTCCATCACATCCTTCGAAATTCTTCCAAAAGTTTTAATATTAGCAATCCCATATTAAACTAAATTTTCAAATAATCTTATCAGTCAAAATCTTTTTTTTTTACCAAAAATCTAAATAGATTTGTAAATCCTCAATCATAGGACACAATTTAAAATAAAGAAAAATTCTCAAAATCGTTTTCAATTATTGTAAACCAAAATTTACCATCATTACTTCCACTTAAAATTCAAAATTTACTAAACACGAAAATTGCAAGTTGTACAACTCAATTTAAATAATTTCTACGGCCATTTTTAAAAGCTAAGATCATTTTCAAACCAAATTTATAATCATGCAAAGGTGTTTAACCATAATCCAATAAATCATAAACATCAAAACTCGAAAATCAATAAATTTTATATTTGTTCAAAGATGTATATCTATCACCTAAAAATTTAAAATATCATAACTCGAAAAGCAAATCAATTTTATACTTGTGCAAGGATGTATAACTATAATCCAATAAATCATAAATATCAAATCTTTGAAAATCAATCAATTTCTTAAATCAAGTATGAAATCCTATAAATCCTCTGGTGTTTACTATTTAGAAATCTCAAGGTTAAAACTTTCCGTGGTAATATCTTACTTTACAAATTACTAATCATTAAATCACACTTTAAAGAAAAACCTTTTAACTCAATTAGAGTCTTAAATGTATTCCAATTGCCAATATAACCCTTCTAGCCATGTGTTTGACCTATGAGCATATACTAATGTAGTCATCTTTCTAGTTGACCCTAAGCACGAAAATAAGAATCAACGGTAGAAAGGAATCAAGAAAGATGCAGTTCAAGGAGGACAAACAAGAGTTCGAAAATTGAAGCCAAGGGAAGAGGTCAAGTTGTATGGATGAGATTCCTAGATTCTAATCCTATGTTGCAGGCTAACATCGGTATAATTATGTAATCGAAGTGACCAACTCGACCTGCATGGGCCACCACAAAAACATGTAACGCCCCAGTCTCAAAATACTTAGGACTAGGTACGTATCCATGCCAGCTGCATACATACAAAGTACCCTCTAATATATGGAAACCTTGTATGTATACATAGCTGTAAAATGCAGTAGAACCATAATAACAAAATCTTCATCCAATAGATAAATAAATGATATAAAAGCAACTTTGAATTTGTCATGTATACAATCGTTGGGAGGAGACAAAATCCACTACCAACTATCTCATATAAAATGTACAAGAAGTGATCAATGAAATAACGAGACGAACCAAGCGCAACCGTCTTCGAAAGAATGGAGAAGATCACAGCCTTGGCTAGAACACCTGCAAAATTACAGAAGCACACACCTGGAGAGATAACCAGGTTCTCAGAGGGACGTAACAAGATACACAAAGAACATGCCATAATAAACTGAATATATAATATGTCACAACCCGAAATAAGTGACAAGACGACAATAAGGTAATCTAACCATACTACAGTATTTATGCAGTTAAGAACAAACCTCCAACGCATGGGCACTCTGGCTCAGTAGCAGTAATCTCAGGTATGGCCCATCAGGATACCAGGGACCTCAAAGCATAACATTCATCGAATGTCAGAGGCCAGCAGTAAATCAGTATCAGGATCCAGGACCGTATCTTCCGTGGAGATAACCGGCAATAGGGAAGTGCATACTTGTCCCATACGTCAAGGAACTGTTCTTCCCACCCAATGCCTAACAGAGTCACATCCATGTCTCATATACCTCTACTAACTGCTAAGTCTCCTAACATGCCTCTATTAGCAGTTAGTCCTAACGCATGCATATGGGGGATCAGCCCACACGCAAGAACCTCTACATGCTACTCATCTCATACATCCTCGTGGTACAACTGTGTCAAGGTATATGCAATATACTACAAATGGTAGTCTCTTAACTCTAGGTCCACATGCAATCAAAGGATAATAACAAAGTATATCTAATATCACTGAGTAGACAATAAATCAGGAACGGTAAGAACTGGAAATAAATGAACAGTGATATGTAATAAAATGTAACTGAATATAAATAGTATAATGGCAAGGTATCCTGCCTGAGGTTATGTGTAAAAGAGAATAATCCAGTAGCTCGAACAGACCAATAAACGAAGCAAGAAAAGCCAAATGCCGCAGATGACTCCGGCTGCTGCAACAAACATCACGAACGAGTTTGGAATAAAAGATATACCTAGGAAATGCCTATCCAAAAGTCAAATTCTGGAACAGGGGCAATTTCATAATTTTGGGTCAAAACGATGTCCGTCGTTGGACCTGCTTTGCACCAAAATGCGTGCCAATATCTACTATCTCTAATGTCGTCAAACTACATGTCTACAGATTTGTTTTGATGAGACGAACCCAACGGTATGTCCAATTTTGGATTTCGGTGGGCCGTGCACAAAATCGCCCGTTAAGTGGGATTGTGGGCCCGCCAAAATAGCGTTCCGATCAACGGTCTCAGAATCGGACCAAACTTGGCTCACAGGACCAGAAAAATATTTTGAGTCCAATGGCGCAAGTTTCATCACGATATGATAAGTGTACACAAAGTTGTGACTTAATTTGCAAAAGGATCGATACGGGGTATCTCGACGGATACGTATTGATTTCGTCGCGCATATGCAACGAAATCGGGTTCCGTCAGTTCCCACACGTCGACAACATCCATATGCGCCTTTCGATGTGTATAGTATGCGACCACGTCGCCCGGTTTGTCGGGACGGACGCCGTATCGGAGTATTTTTCTAATTTTCGAAAACAGAATTTATAGTTTTTCGGGAAACTTTAACAACGTGTAACTTTTTATACACTCGATGAAAAGTGAATCTAGAAGGTGCATTACAATCTCGGTTAGGTTGTCTTTGACAGTCTTCAATTAATTTTTATGAAAGTTTAATGGACAGCGAGAAAAGTGGCCGACAAGTTGATGTTTTAAAACAGTTTTTAATATTCCAGAAAAGTAGTTTTTCACCAAATTCGTCTCGATTTTTCGAGCAAGTTGGATGTCCATATTGAAATCCACCTAGGGGATCTCGAAGAGGGTCATGTGGGCTTTCTACACAAATTTATGGATCTAATCGGAGTAGAATTGGTAGAGAAATTGATCGAAAAAGTGGGATACCTTAAAGTGGGAATCTGTTGTTGTTGTCGATGGTTCCTTTGTCTTCTTCGCGAGCACGGCTTCGCCATGGTGCGTCCGAGCTTCGCCGTGGATTGGGGAGGAGGAAGGAGGAGAGGAAGGAGGTGGAAGAAATTTTTAGGGTTTTTTTTTCCAAGACCTATATATATATATATATATATATATATATATATATATATATATATATATATATATATATATATATATATATATATATATATGTGAGGGAAGGGGGGTCGGCCTCTATTAGACTTACTGTGCTTTTCAGTGGACGGGTTGGCCCCCTTCTTAACGCAGCTACTGCTGCTGTTTCATTTACTAGTTGGAGGATGTGGTCGGCGCCCACATGGTGGGGCCGTCCATGTGAATTGCTTGTTTTTGCTTTTTTTTTTTTTTCCTTTTTTTCTCTTATTCTATATATATATATATATACATATATACATGTATATTTATATGTTCATAAATATACACCATAATCTATTTAAAAAAAACAAATAAAATTTAAGTGTTATCTATCCAAATATTTAATATATTTAAACATATGTATATATATTTGAATTCAATTTATAACAATCAATCTCAATATTAATAATAATATCTAAAAATATGTTTATTTAATTACCACCAAATAATTTTAATAGTAATGAAATAATAAAAATAGTAATATGGTTGTTTTGGGTGACTCATACTACTCACCCTAATCTGGATCCAAAAAATTTGCGCAAATGTTGTAAAATATTATTTTATAGATAAAAGATAAATTTTGTACCAAAAGTAAATAAATATTTAACAAGTCCTAAAAATAATTTAAAAATATTTGTACATATCCAAAATATTCCTATATGGCCACCTTTGTCACCCCACATGCTCACATGGGCTTAAAATTTTGTTCAGGCCATGTTCGGACTGAATTGGCCAAACCGGGTCATCAAAAAAAAACCATAAATTCTATAAAATCATTTTTTAGTCTAATAAAATAATAAAAAAATAATTAAAAAAATAGGGGTTTTACACTCTGCAAGGAAGGATGCAAGGCCAAACAAACGTGGGACCCGCGGTCAATGCGGACTCGAACTCAGCTGCACCAAATTCGGGTGATAATCCTCCAGAAATATCGACCCCCACCGCTGCAGACGAGGCCAGAGAGGCAAGACGAGAGGTCCAGGAGCTCCGGGCCATGTTCCACGCCCGAGAAAACTGACAGGACCTCAGTATACGATAACCGTATCCGACTGCATGGAGGGATGTTCCCTTTCCACCAAGATATAAACCATTCAACATCAATCCGTATGATGGAAAGACATCTACAAGCAGGTACATCATCTACTTCGAAGTCACAACCGACCATCTGCCTCATGACGACGCCATCCTCACGCGGTTATTCATTGGAGCGTTGGAAGGGGTCGCCTTTGACTGGTACCATAACTTGTCGGACAACTGCATCCATTCCTTCGCTGGCTTCAAACGTATGTTCCTGGACAGGTTCTACGAAGTAGGACAAGACGTGACAATGTCCACCCTCATGGACGTTGTCCAGGGAGAAAAGGAGCTGACAAGGAACTATATCGAACGGTTTCGTCAAATCGTAATGAAGTTGCCTTCCGGTAACCCCGATTCCTCCTTGATTGAAATTTGCCAAAAGAGGCTGCTTCCCACAATCAGCCTCTGGATGGGCGAAAGTCAGTTTAAGGATTGGAAGACTTTTATTATCAGTGCCACTAGCGTAGAAGACAAGTTAAAGAAAGCTCGCCAACTGGGATTACACGTCTCGGAAGGAGAGGACAAAGGCAAACGCCCTAACACCAATAGCAATAATGGTGGTAACCCCTCCAACAATCGAGACAACAAAGACAAACTGGCTATGGTGGCCGACACAGCTCCAAAACCTGAACCGAAGCTGACAGAGAAGCAGTGGCCTCAGATGACCTATTCCTTCGAGGACGGTCATGTCAAGCCCATCTTGGACATGCTCATACAAGGAGGTCGAATTCAGCTCCCTCCTCCAAGGCGTGAACCTCGTCCTGCAGAAATAGAAAACCTCAAGTACTGCCATTACCATCGCTATGTCCACCATGCTACACAAGACTGCTACCAACTGAAGCGATACATCCAGCATCTCATCGATTCTAAGGCTTTGGCCATTGATTACGAAGAGGTGACCGTAGCAGCCAACATGGTGTCAGTACAATTCGGCAGCTTCCTTCTAACAAAGACTCAAGATGGAGTAGTGCCCGTCCCCAGAGCAAGGATGGAAGTCGCTAACCTTCCACCTCTCCGAGACCAGGCTGCTGGTCTAGTACCCCTTACCACATCACGATGGAAGGTCATGTGGGTCCATCCGGATCTGGTACCTGAAGTGACTCAGTCCGCACCACCTTCCACTAGCAGGAAGAAGAGTGGGAAAGTCAAATCATGCCGCACAATCTCGGTCGAGGTCGAAGAAGCTACTGCTGTTGTTACCCGATCCGACGCACAAACCCAACCTCCACCGGGTAACTTGGCTGAAGATCATCAGACGACAGCTGCTGATGCCCCAGGACCTTCTCAGCCTTCGACGACTGACAAGCCTAGGCCGAAGGAGACTCGCCTTGACAAGCCGCTCCGAAGAGAGACGCCTCATGTGCTAGAGAGGCCCTGCAACTTTGACATCTTGGCACAATTGGCCAACATATCGGCTAAATTATCACTATACGAGCTCCTGAGACTCTCTAAAGATGTTCGCGTTGCACTGAGCGAGGCACTCCAGAACGCTGACGCGTATCTGGCTCAGTCCAATCTCACTGGGGAGAGCTCGCCTGTAGATCTCCAGGACATCGCTTACACAGGCGCAATGCCCAACATCGTCTTCACACCACAGGATATGCTCATCAAGACTAACCTACACGATCGCCCTCTATATTATACTGGGTACATTGGCGATATCAAGGTGGATCGGATGCATATTGATCCTGGTTCTTCCATAAGTATTATCCCAAAGAGCCTGCTACACTATCTGCGCATTCCAATGCATCGCTTGACGCCGACAAGTACTGCCATTAGCGGCTTCAATTCAGGCAGAAGCTATCCGATCGGAAGATTCGTCTGAAATGCCAAATTGGCAATCTTCAATCAGAAGTAACCTGTTATGTCATAGATGCGGATACGTCTTACAATATTCTCCTAGGGCATCCTTGGATACATGATTACATGATCGTGCCTTCCATACTGTACCAGTGCTTCAAGTACGTTGATAAGAACGGCTTCGTGAGGACAGAATTTGCTGACATTGATCCCTTTAAAGGAGTTGAATCCTACTACTCCGACTCATGCTTGTACGATAAGTCGAAAAAGCACCTTGTCGAAGAAGATACTCAAGCTCCAACTGAGGCGGCAACTGGATCGGAAGAACCTCTAACGATCCACCTCCAAGCCCGCAAACCTGGCAGAACTGCACCCCTTACGGCCACTCTGCGTAAGGACGCAATCAGCCTCTCTGTACAGGAGGAGCAGATGATAATCCGACTGCCGAGGTATGGCCAAGCGCCAAGACCCACGACAGAGCCACTGACAATCAGGCTGCCTAGAGTGAGTCAGCAACAAATAGAGGAGCTCAATCCCTCTTTCAAGCCGATGATGATTCATCTTTCCAGAATAAATCGGCAACCGAACGCTAAGCCGGGGACTGCTAGCCAGCCAACAACTCCCCGCCCAGCACCAAGCACTAAACTGGGAGTGGCTAGTATGCCAACGACTCCACGTTCTGCTCCACCCATGGAGCCTCTGATGATTAAGCTGCCCAAGTCATCCTTCCAATCTACATTGACACAGGAGGTGGTTGAAGAAGACCCAGAGCTGGCCAAGTATGTGGCTGCTCACACTAATGTTCCATCCGCAGATGATGTAATTCCACTGGAAAAGATACCTTACTTCATCAATAAAGGGCTATTTTTGAACTACCTCGAGCTTGATAAGCTTTGTACAATGTATGCTATGGAACACGGTATAGGCACCCACCTGCACACACAGGTGACAAATGTCTACACCGCAAACCAACTCACTCCAGTGGAAGACGCTTACTGCATAGTCGAGGGAGGGGATCATCCAATCATCTTCGGCCGGAAGAATGATCCAAAATCCTTCAGGATAGAAGAAGTTGATCTCGAACCCGACACCGGAAGACTGCCTCTTTATCTGTATAGCTCCCGATCCAAGTACCTCATGAAAAAAAAAATGGGTATGATCTGGAAACTACACCAGGTGTCACGCCCCAGAACCAGAATACTGGAGAGCCGGGGCAGACATAGCCAGCTACGTATAACGGAATAGAATCCACACCGCTATACGGTCACGGCTGTCTAGATATGTAAGGGTTTCACTACAATCCATCAGTCTCTTAAGGTCATAAAATAGCCTATTGTCTCAATCTCAACCAACTAATAGTAGTTACAAGATATCAGACCACCAAATATACAATTGTAAGGCGTCCCAAATATTACATATCCAGATGATCATGAAGCTAGTCGTTACAAAATATGAGGACTAGCAAGAGTTCAGTCATACATGATCAATCCCCGGGGCTTGTCAATCATGTTACAGCCCGTAGGCAGACAGTAAGTAAGTACAATCGAGCTAACACTTGCTCGTCGGCTAAACGCCTCAAAAGAATAATTTACAATATTACAGTGGGAGAACAAAAGAAACCCACTCGATGCCCTGGTTACGCCTGGTGACCACCATAGGGCTGGAAAGCGGGGAGATCCTCTGGAGCTGCTCTGGTATCTGGCCATACAAAACCAGCTGGGTCAGACCCCAGGAAGAGCAAGTGCCACAAAGGAGGCCACAAAATAAGAACCAAAGCCAGCAATTAGCACAATAATATAATTACATAATAAGAGACAGTAATTTAAGAAAAAAAGCATGATGGATAATTATAAAAAACAATCTTGCATAGAATCACTAAAAGACAAGACATATGGAAAATCATGTCAGGATGATATACGATGAGATAACCATGGGACTATTCAGATAGCTAGGTTACAACCCGTAAACCAAACAAGGACCGGGGTCGTAACCCTTCGTCTGAACGGAACTTGGTTTCTCTCACCATTTATCGGCAAGATAAATATAAGAAATCAGGTCAAGTAACAATCTGGAGTGACAATCATTATAGTGACAATCTGGAGTGACAATCATTATAGTAACAATCTGGAGTGACAATCATTATAGTGACAATCTGGAGTGACAATCATTATAGTGACAATCTGGAGTGACAATCCTTCAATCATTCTGGTACAATCTTACAATCAATCAATTCTAGACAATACTATACTGTACTAGACTCCATCCAAGCAATCACGGCCAATCATTGCCTACGGCTTTCTACATTAACTAACTAGGGTTATCACAATCCTAGTTACTAGCAAGATGCAATGAGATGCTCCAAGTAGTCACAGGCCCTGCAGCTATCCAGGTTATCCAGGCAATCATTATAGTGACAATCTGGAGTGTGCAATACATTATAGTGACAATAGAATTCAATCATTTAAGTGACAATGGTGGGTGCCCCACACAACAGTGGGCTGGAAATGTGCCCTACTCGTCGGCAGGCTACAAGTCCAAACATTTACGGCCGGGATAACGGGATCGCCTGTAACTAGGGAACATCTCTTCATGTCTAGTGAATTATACTAGTTATTAACCTTAGTCCATTTCATTAGGTACTCCTGACCGTGGTACTCAGGAGTCCTCTCCTAGACATGATGCAAAACAGGACTGGATTATTTGTACAAGCACAATCGCCCACGGTGTCAGGATTAATTATACAGGTCATGTCATGTCAGGTAGCCGTCACAACAGCTATTCAAGATATAACATGTCAGGTGTACTTGTCAGGAGTGCACCACAACGGGCCACTATCAGGTCATGTCAGGTTAGTCATGTCAGGAGTGCACCACTACGGGTCACTATCGTGTCAGGCTCAGTTATTCTTTCCAAACATATCAAGTAAATTTGTGATTATCAAGTCAGGACAATAAAAATATCTAATAAAATATCAATATACAGGGCTATAGAAGAGCTAAGTTTAAGGAAAATAAAAATCAAATCTGACACGCAGACATGAGACCCAGTCAGCCAAAGGGCATACGCTCAGGTCAAACTATGCTCAGGCCAGCGTACACCTTGCTCGCTTAAGCTAGCGTACCAAGGCACGCGTACGCTCAAGCTACAGGTCAGCGTACACTCAAGCTAGCGTACCAAAGGGTCCATACACTTCCAATGGGAAGCGTACGCAAGGGTCAGCGTACACAAGGGCACGCTCAAGCTACAGGTCAGCGTACGCTCAAGCTAGCGTACCAAAGGGTCTAGGACACGCTCACGCTAGCGTACACAAAAGATGCTGCCAACAGGCAGCGTATCAAGGCTAGCGTACGCTCGCTAAAGAGCAGCGTACCAAGGCTAGCGTACGCTCGCTAAAGAGCAGCGTACCAAGGCTAGCGTACGCTCACTAAAGAGCAGCGTACAGCTCAGTGGCGTAAGCTAAAAAGCTAGCTCACTGTTCACTGTCTTCTCCAAATGGCAAGAACAGCAAGAACTCTAAAGTTGAATCTAAGCTTCAAAAGTCCATAACTTAGTCAAAATAAGTCCAAATCCAACTTTGCAAAGTTCTATCTTGGGTGAAATTCAATTCTCTCCAACATAAGGACATCAAAACCCATAGAAATACAACTTAAATAGATGAAAACCATACAAAACCGAAAATAGAAGAAACTTAGATCTAGAACGATGTAAACACCAAATCATAAAATGTCAAGTTCTAATGTTGATCACCATGGCCTATTCTAGCTAATGGACAAATAAAAAGTGGTTCTCAAGTGGTGGCAAGGTGCACTTGCCTAGACCTCTCTCTTCTCTCTTTGGTAGGTGAAGGGAGTAAATGAGGAAGAAGAAGATGAGTAATGAAGAGAGAGAAAGAAGAAATGGCAATAAATATCAAAGGTGGTGGTAGGTAGGGGGTTTATCCATGGTTCATGATGAACCAAAATAATCCCAACCGAACCTAGCCAACCCGGGCCAAGAATAAACCAAGCCAAGCCATGAAGAAAACTAAACAAGAAATCATGCAATACAAGAATAAATACGTACACGTATTCCAGAAATACGTAATACGAACCACAGGCATTACACCAGGTTTAAAATACGGCACTGGACGACGGTTACCCTTACAATTATCGATTTCGGCTGGAAAACCACGAGATTACTACAATAAAACCAGATGTGGGCTAGGTTATGTTACACCTGTAACGACCCCTAAAAGCTCAGACGAGGAATGCGACTGGCATTCACACTCAACCGGATCACCCACTTCCGATTCGAATGTTAGCATCGAGGACGTGTTCAGGCAAGTCTTGTTCGTCAATATGGCATTTGTCGACACCTACGAAGAAGATGAAGACATTCCTGAACTTCTTGAGTTAGAGCCGTGGGCACAACAACTAGATGCGCAATAGGAGAAGCGGTTCGAACAAAGAGAGCCTCCCACCGAAGATGAGGTTGTATAAGTTGATCTCGGTGACGAGTCCTCTCCAAAGCCGATCTTCGTCAGCAAGAATCTGACAGACGAAGAGCGAGAATCGCTACTGCAACTCGTCAGAGAATACATTGACGTGTTCGCCTCGAGCTACAAAGATATGCCAGGACTGAACCCAGAGGTTGCACTTCACAAACTCAATATTCGTCCGGACGTAAAACCGGTCAAGCAACAGCAACGACGGTTCCGCCCCGACATCATGAATGCCATTGAAGCTGAGGTCAACAAACTGATCGCTAGCGGCTTCATCCACGAGGAACAGCATCCAGACTGGGTAGGCAAGACAGTACCAGTCTTCAAAAAGAATGGAAAGATCCGAATCTGTATCGACTTTCGGAACCTGAATGAGGCATGTCCTAAGGATGAGTTCCCCCTACCTATCATAGATATCATGATTGACAACACCTGCGGCTTCGAGCATATGTCATTCTTGGATGGTTTCTCGGGGTACAACCAAATCAAGATGTTTCCTGATGACGAAAAGCATACATGATTCTGAACACCAATTGGCACAAACTGCTATACAGTCATGCCTTTCGGTTTAAAGAATGCTGGCGCCACCTATCAAAGAGCTATAAGCATCATCTTTAGAGACCACCTGCACATGACAGTGGAATGCTACGTCGACGACATCGTCGTCAAAAGCCGCTCTAAGGAAGATCATCTGCATGATCTGAGGACAGTGTTCGACCTGATACGAGCGCATAATTTGAAGATAAATCCCACAAAATCCTTCTTGGGCGTATCCAGCGAAAAGTTCTTGGGTTTCATCATTACTTCCCAGGATATCCACATAGACCCTGAGAAGACGAAGGCAATCATGTAGATGAGTCCCCCGAGAAATCTCCGTGAACTCCGAGGCCTTCAAGGGAGGCTAGCCTACATCAGGAGGTTTATTTGTAACCTCTCCGGATGATGTCATCCATTCACCCACCTCATGGAAAAGGGCATTTCATTCGTATGGGATGAAGAATACCAACGCGCCTTCGACAACATCAAAGAATATCTGTCTAACCCTCCAGTCCTGGTGGCCCCGGTTGTTGGAAAACCATTCATGCTCTATGTGCGAGCAATGGAGCATTCTCTTGATGCTTTACTAGCGCAAAACAATGATGCAGGCCATGAGCAGGCTATATATTACCTCAGCCGAATGATGATGGGGCCGGAACACCGATACAATGCCGTAGAAAAGGAATGCCTTGCACTGGTGTTCGCCATTCAGAAGACGCGATACTATATCACGGGACAAACCATCCATGTCGTATCAAGAGTCAACCCCCTCGGGTCCTCATGACTAAGCCAGGTGCATTCATCTTTCGCCTCGCTACCTAGGCGATATTACTGTCCCCTACCACATGATCTTCGTCCCACAGAAAGCGGTTAAAGGTTAATCTCTGGCAGACTTTTTAGCAGCTCATCCAGGTTCGGAGTCAACCAGAATAGACGAAGAGATTCTAGATGAGGTCGCCAATTCAAATACGATTTTCTATGATGCCATCTGGCGAATGTTCTTCGACGGCGCTTCCAGAACTGGGC